>CAUYQG010094776.1:0-16215 GCA_963574415.1 Tarsius wallacei
TGCAGTAGCCGCTCCCGGCCACCACAGCCTCAACCTGCTGGGCTCAGCCTTCCAAGTAGCTGGAACTACAGGCGCGCGCTACCACGCCCAGCTAATTTTTGATTTATTGTAGAGATGAGGTCTCGCCAAGTTGCCCAGGCAGGTCTCGAACCCTCAGGCTCAGGCAATCCACTCACCTCAGCCTCTTAACTGGCTTATCTTCCTGTCTGGAATGGACTCTGCTACCAGATAGGTAGTCAGGTCTTAAAAGAGAGAGCAGAGTTCTCAGATAAACTTATTTGCATCCCTACTCCCCATCTATCCTTCAGAAATCCCAGAGCTCAGGAAAACAAATAGAAAGGAGTGGCAACTTAGGGAGAGAAAGGCAAATTAGTACCAAATAAGAAGAGCAATAAAGGATCTCTCTCATATTTCACTACAGCAAATAAACAAAGGTGTCTGTATCTGAGAGATAAATGAAAAGTAATGGCATGATAATTTTGCAAGCATATTGTAAACACATGTGAAGGAAGGAATGAGCAAAGGAAGAAAAACAACAAATGAGACATGGAGAAGAGAGACAAAAATTCAAAACAGAAAAAAATACCATTTACAAAATTAAAATACCACTATACAAGTACTACAGAACAACATAAAAAACTGCAGAACTCAAAACTAAAATTAAAACATCAGAACGAGATGAGAAGATTCGGTAAATTCTAAGAAAAAAAGCATGGAAATAATAGAACTTCAGGTATATTACTTAGGTTAAAAACAGAAACACAAAGCAGATGTGGATGAATAAGAAAAAAATGACAATCATAATGGGTAAAAAATAAATAAAAATAAAAATGAGTGAAAATTAAATGACAGGCAAAAATGATTCAATGTAAAGATCATTGTAACTGAGATAACAAAAATAACATGATGCATACAAATATTTAGAAATATAGTATAGAAAAATGAATCTGAAATATAGGAAGACATGACTTTGCAACTAAAAAGATATACTATTTCATGGGGAAAAAAATGATTAAAACAAGAAACATCAAAATAAACCATGGTTAACTTACAGAACTATAAAGGTAAAGAAAGGTTTTGACATGAAAATACAAAAAATAATTCACCTACAAGAGAGAAAAAAATAAAACTAGAATGATCTCAGACATCACAGCAATAATCAATACCAATAAAATAGAGTATATTCTAAAAGTTTTCAGAAAAGACATTTTTGACTCAATATCTTAGCTGGACAAATTTCCCTTCAAACTGAATGCCAATTAACAAATGCCAAAAGCATTAACTAAATCGGTGAATAACATAAACATGAGAACAAGTCTAAATTATATAAATTTATGATTTATTTCTTGGTTCAATAATTATTGAATGTTAACATGGATAAATCTGGGGGTGTCGTTTGGAATAATATGTTGAAATATCATTTTCTTCTGCATTATACTGTTTGAATTTATTTAAAATGAATATGAGTCCTTTTAACAAAAAATATGAAGTCTGTAATAGTGTGATTCCATTTATCCAAAATTTTAAAAACAGTTTAAATAAGTGTATAGTTAGAAAAGTAAATCAATATTTGATTGGACCCAGATGTAGGAAATTTGCCAACAAAAAGCATAAGGGACCTTCAGTGATGAAAATTTCTACATCTTGACTGTGGTTGTGTTTACATAGGTGCATAAATTTATGAAAACACATATAACATACTGAAATAGGAGCATTTTATCAAATGTAAATTCTACTTTAATAAAATTTACCTTAAAAGTTTAATGTGAGAAACTAACAAAAATTTATCCATAGCATAGAAATAGTTATTTTGCATACGCAAAATACACACACTCACTTTCTACCTAGTGGCTATAATTATTTTTCTGCTAACTGCAATCAAACAAAATTTTGATCCTGGAATTGGGAAAAAAAGATTAATCAAAACCATCAAACAATTAGAATGACTAATCCTCTCTGAGATCCACAAAGATCCCCATAAGAGGCTACTCTCCTTGAAGTCTTTCTATTCCAATTATCTGTATGCGTGTTTTCATCTATCCATAGTGATCTCATAATTTTCAGAAAAAAATTTTCAAAATTATTTAGTAATTTCTCCTGTTGACTCCGGATTCACTATGCTGTGATACAGAAGAATTTGGTGCTAAAATTCAACCTATGTCTGCTTTAATTTTATTCATTCTGAAATACAATTTCTTTGAAATCAGTTTGATCATTATTATTTGTAATATTTGTATATTTAAAACCTGCTCACAATACCTTAATCCTAAATTCAAACTGTTTAAATATTCATGAGTGTTTATGGTTCATATGAATTTTACACTTATAAATAATAATGTTTTTTGCCACACATCTATGCATATGACTATGTATGTATAGGTAGGTAGGGAAATGATGAATAAATAAGTAGGTAGATAGATGGATACAGACAGATAGAAATTTCATTCAATTATTTCCCCTAGACATTTCCAAAATATACATATTCTTTCCAGTTCTTAGAAGCCATCCTGATTAGGATTAATGTGAAACTACTGGAGTTTCAGCTTTGTACACCCTAACTTTTAGGAGCCTTTGTGAGTGTTGGGAGGTGATAGAGTTCTCCCAGCTTTCTGCTATGAGAGTTTTCAGGTAGTGGCAGAGAGAGGTCGTGCCCTGGTGGAGCTCAGTGAGAGAGAGATGCGAATGTAAAGATACCAAAGGGCTAGAGTAGAGCGCTAGAGAAAAAGCTACACGCAGAGAAAAGAAAAGCAATATGTGAAAAGCACAAAATTTTTAAAGAAGGCAAAAAGGAAAATCTGGCAATATGGAATGTCTTGCCAAATTGAACTTATTAAATTATTATCATTGGTAATTTTACAATCAGTTTACAAACATGCCACTGTCATTAAAGCCTCACAAATTCTAAATAGTATTGTTTTTAACTTTGTGCAGTTGATGGGGAAGATAAATAACTTCATCTTAATTATATTTAACTGATTTGGGGAGATATAGAACATTTGTGTAAGTATGTTGATCATTTATATATATATTTTCTTTTGGGAGTAGCATAAAGGAATTTTAGAACAGACAATTTTATAGATGCAGGCAAGCATAATGAAAATCTGTTTTTGTATGGTAAGACCCCTAGCCACAGCATTGAGTTTGAGAAACAGAACATATTTGGGGGGAATTCCTATACATCACAGAGCAGGGCTTCAACAACATTGAAATGCTGGGCATTATATGTATATAAATAAAGATATATACTGGGAATGCCACAAAAATGTATACACATTTTTAAGACATGTTATCTTTTGAAATGTGTAGTATGACATTTGCTCAAAAGATGGCATTAATCAAATGAATGTTAGCATCACCATGCAACAGGAAGGACAACCCAAAATATGGCAGAAGTACAGTTGTTGTTCAAGAAGCATAAGATCATTTTGAAGTGGTATTTGAAATTCAAGAATGTTGTGGAAATAACACAACAATGGAGGCGTGAGTATGTAACAGAAGCTCCATCATGCCTTACAATGCCACACATTCATGATAAGTTTGAGACACATGGTACTACTGTGTGTGATGTGCACAAGGGAAGATCCGGGAGGCCTCACACAGCAGCAAAGTCGTGTTTCTTCTGCTATGGTGTTGGAACAGTTTACACGCTCGCCACATAAGTCTACCAAACAATGTGCACTACTTGTCATTGCAGAAGTCAAACATGACCTATGTTTATCTTTTGTGATCAGTAAAGTATTATAATTTTAATACCATTTTTTCTTTCTTATATGTGTATTTTTGGCACGCTTTGTATACATACATGCATGTGTACATAGAGGTATATATTCAGATATAATATGTATATCTGTGTACACACATGTATATGTGTATTTATGTATATATGTGTGTGCATATGTGTATATGTTGAACAAAGAGGATGAAATAGACCTTTTTCTCTTATAAAATTCATAGAAGAATTTGACTCACAATGAGGTCAACCTGAGCTGCAATAGTGAAGCAAAAAGCCATAGATGAGATAGTAAAAGACAAAAACTTGTAATAAAGTTTCTAACACTATGCTTAACATATGCAAAATGCTGAATAGATGCTTATTGAATGAATGAATGAGTGACTGAATATATCAAATCATGTCACCATTTTGCAAGTAAAATCACTTAATTGATGATATAAAGCAGCAGTTTGGAGGAATCTGTGTTTACATAATTTTTCAAAGAACTTTAAACATATTCGTTTCCTTTTTAACCCCCAGGTTTAAAACACACATCTGATTTCAAAGGTCTTGTTCTTCCTGCCACAATCTTACACCAGCTTTCATCACCAGATACCACTGAGTGCCTGAAATAGCAATTTAATGCATGCCCCAAGAAGTTTTGAATTTCTCGTAATTATAAATTGAGCTTTAAAATTAAATAAAAACTTTTGCAAGAGACATCATCCCTAAATAGTTTTATCTGTTCTCATATAATAAACTTCACAAATATTGTCTAGAGTTCTGCTGAGTTCTAAGTGACAGAAAACAGTGGTTGAAAAGAAACAAGAGAGAAACACAACAGAGGTTTTTAAAAATTATAACTGCATATCAGAATTAAACTTGTCTCTGCTTTGAATTGAACTGCTTTCAAAATCAAATTTTAGTTTCTTAAATCCCTATATAATGTACACTTATTTCCCTGTTCTATTCTTTAAAATTAGGGGCGCCGGGCTTGGTGGCTCAGCCTGTAATCCCAGCGCTTTGGGAGGCCGAGGTGTGTGGATTGCCTGAGCCTGTGGGTTCAAGACCCGCCCGGGCAACTTGGCGAGACCTCATCTCTACAATAAATCAAAAATTAGCTGGGTGTGGTAGTGCACGCCTGTAGTTCCAGCTACTTGGAAGGCTGAGGCAGAAGGATCGCTGAAGCCCAGCAGGTTGAGGCTACAGTGGCCGGGAGCCGCCACTGCACTCCAGTCTGGGTGACAGAGTGAGACTCCAACTCAAAAAAAAAAAAAAAAAAATTAGGAAACATTATATAATGTAAATTATGTGATTTAAATATTTTGACTTGTACTTTGTTTCAACAGCATTTTTTCCGTATTTAGAGAGTTCATTTTAGAGTACATTTTCTTCTATTTCATAACTCTAAGTGAACACAGAATTTTGCAGTTGAAGTTTTGATAAAGACAACTTCACTTTCTCTGATTTAAAAAAATTATCAAATTTAACAGTTAAAAAATTATCATAGGTACATGTTCATCTCATTAGGAAGAAAAAATGAATAAAGTTATTTTTACTTGCTCTTTCTGGTATTTATAAATGAAGCATTTAAGAAATATAGTGCATTTTAAAATATCACATACGTTTCACTTCCATTACTTTTCTGTCTCTTTAAACACTATTTAAACTCTGTGTCAAATACTACTATTTCATGTAATTTTTTAAAATTATGCAATACTCTTAATTGTCATTTAACTTTGCTAGCCAATTACTTAAATGATTTTCTTTGTTAGAATAATTCAACATAAGATTTTCTAAGTTCTCTATCTGAAAACTTCAAATTTCTAAAGTCACATAGGTAAATAGACCTTTCAAACTGACTATAAGAATGCATCTTGCTCTTTAATCTTGATGACATTTTATGATTGTCTTGTGGCTTCTAGAGTGGGAACATAATAGTGGGAAATGGGGACTATCTGTCAAAAGGTGTGAAGAATTGCTAGGAGTGATTTTGCTTGTTAAAGACCAATACAGGTTGGGCTCGGTGACTCAGCCTGTAATCCCAGCACTTTGGGAGGCCGAGGTGAGTGGATTGCCTGAGCCCGCGGGTTTGAGACCCGCCTGGCCAACTTGGCGAGACCTCATCTCTACAATAAATAAAAAATTAGCCAGGTGTGGTAGCGCGCACCTGTAGTTCCAGCTACTTGGAAGGCTGAGGCAGAAGGATCGCCGGAGCACAGCAGGTCGAGGCTGCAGTGGCCAGGAGCGGCCACTGCACTCCAGTCTGGGTGACAGAGTAAGACTCCAACTCAAAAAAAAAAAAAAAAAGACCAATACAAAGTTTTAGGACTTGGTCAATAAAACAGATCCAACTGTTGTATGAAATCACACATTGCTTTATGTTTATAAGAAAAAAATAAATCAATATTTGTCACAAAGTCTTAATTAGTTACATTGTTACTACCATTTTATTTATTAATGTATGTATGTATGTATTTATTTATTTATACAGCTTTACTTTTTCTCTACACTAAAAATAGTGTTTTCTTTAATGTTGGGACATATTTATGTTTAAAATTTGAATGTCCTTTTTTTCTTATCTTATTTATGCTTTAAGAAAAAGCATAATAAGTGTGTTTAGACACTATTTCAAATTATTTCATCAGCATCTATTACCTAGGTAGAAAAGGATGGTCTGGAAGATTAAGATCAATCTCAGTCATCTCCACAATTGTTACTACTACTCACCGTCTTCACAATCCTTGGGCACAAATTCACGTTACTGGGTTCAGAAGGCCAGAAGAAATGGACAGAGTTTTGGCCATTTCGTTTTGTAGATGTATCCTAAAGCTTCTGTGCTCTCTGCTATTTGTGGGACATTCTCATTTTGTATGGAGGCATATTTCTCAGTCAGAGGTGACTAAGCGGCATATTGTCATCTTTAATGAACTTAAGTTATTCATTCACCACCCCTTCCTCACTTGTCATTTATATTACCAGAACAAGTATGCTTTGTAAGCCTCATCAGAATTTTATTTTTGGATGTGCTTTAAAAATAAAAATTCTTGGCTGAAGAGTCATAGAGTTAGGATATATTTTAATCTTTATACGTACAGAACTTCTTTATTGAACTCTCCAAGCTTTTAAGATGAAATCATTAAAATTTCCATATTAAAAAATTTTCCAGATTATCTAACTTTCTGAAAAACAAAAATGGCTTAAAATAAATGTATGCAAGGAAAATAAAGATGACATGTACAAATGTGGGTTTAAATAAGCCCACATTTGAGAGAGAACTGCTTGCCCTGAAAGTTGTAAATACTGATGATTAACTTTCCCATTCGATCTTTCATTGCTGTAAGTGTTGTTAGTATTTTCCATCTCCAGCATTTTTCACTGACACCAATTTTCCTATGATAAGAAGATTGCTTTTGGGGATTTCAATATTGCTCATTGGGTCATAGTTAATGCTAATGAATAAAAATTCCTATAGTGATATGCTCAGTGTAGTGAAAAAGGTTGTGGTGTCAGATGGACTGGGTTTAATTTGGCCTCTAGGCTAACTGTGTGAACTAGAGCAACTTACTTAATTCCAGTGTGTCTTAGCAACTGCATCTCTAAACTGGAGCTAATAATACTACCTAAAACAGCAAGTGTTTAGAGGTTAAATAACATAATGCCATGCTTTGCAATAATGAGCATTCAGATATCAAGATTATTGATACTATTGTAAAGAGCTTCTGTAGTCTTTGCTTCTGCTCTTGCCTACCTCCAACCTAGCTTCCCACAGCAGCAGGAGAAATCTCTTTTAATATGTCATCACTGTCATCACTGTGCTTAAAATTTCCGGGAGATTCCTGTACATTTACAATAAATTCCAGGCCCCTACCAAGACCCTAAAGGTCATGATGATCTGGCCCCAGACCGTCTCTCTGGCCCCATCTCCTACTGCTTAATGCTCCAGCCAAGTCAGCTTTCTTTTTGAGCCTCTAGCACCAAGACCTTGTTGTCATAGGACTTTGCACTAGCTTCTCTCTTCTCCTTGGAACACAGAATTTTTGCCGGCTCATTCTTTATTTTCCTTTGGGTATCACCTATAATGTGAGAGAAATATCTCTTAACCACCATATTGCTCTACGTTCATTTCTTCATAGAATTCAACACTAGCTACATTACCTTATTTACTATAAGTCATGTGCCTCTCTCAGTAGACTAGAAAGTACACAGGTACAGGGACATTTTCTGTCTTATTTTCTATGATCTTCAAAGCCACAACACCACTTGATAAATACTTGCTTGATGACTAAACATTTAATTGTAATTTGATTAAAAGGTGTTGTAATTTATAATATTTTATTCAAAATTCACATCAGATTAAAAATATGTATGGTAGGAGATGATTTCCAGGCTAGAATAAAATTGTTTAATTTTGTTAAAATTATATATATATATATATTCCCCCCCGCTTTGGTCAGGGTTAAGTACACCAGGAGAGGGTTTAAAAAATTTTTTTAAAACACATGTAATAAATAGCCTGTACTTTTTCTCTTTTTTTTTCCCAGACTTTTCAGGGAAAGAAATCTGTTATAGCTGTTCTTATTTTCTTATTATCTCCTCTCTTCTACACTTTTCCAATGTAACATTTTTAAAACTAAACCCTCAAACACCTGCTCAAATTAGCTTAAGTGTAGTAGCCTCAAGAAAATTCAAGATACTAAGTCATGGAGTACTTAGGCAATAGAAATGTGACCTGCATACTTACCCTCAACAACAAAAAGAGTAACAATAGCAATTGCTATTCCTATGATTGCTGCAATTACCAATGTGAAAAGAGCTAGTCGTATAGGGTCCCAAAATTGCTGTCTTCTTTGATATTCAACTCGTGGGTATTCGGCTTCTGAAAATTCAACTGGTCTGTGATAATAGAAAATAATAAGACAATAAAAAATTCAATATGGTTTAAAAAAAATTAGCTTAAGTGCAGCCTATTTCTAAACAAATCACATTATCTTTCCTCAATTTTTCACCCTCTTTCCTTAATCTCCAAAAATATTGTAATCTTCAGGGTTTCTTTCCACTTTGCTTTCTAATATTTCTAATTATGTGCCATGTTTCAGTTCTGGCCTAACTCTGGATAGTTTTAGGTCTTATTTCTTCCTCACAATTCAATCCCTAAATTATGGCATTACATGATTTCAAATACTTTTAGTTAGTATTTTGCAAGTGAGAATCCCTCTAATTCTATTTTTACCAAACTAAATAATTATATCCTCCCACTTGATCTGCTCTCAAGCTTGTTTTACTTGTCTCACTTTATACTTTAACTGTTCTTCTAGTATCATAGATGAAAAATTATCTCACTATTCTCATTAGCCAATGGGTGACCAAGTCCTGTTGCACTTTCTTTAGCACTACCTCTACTATCAATTTATATTATCACCACTTCATCAGACTTAAGCCTCCACTTTTTACCTGGATAGCTGAGGCCACCTAATGTGTTTCCTTGTCTTCAAATTCTTCCTGAACAGAACTTTCCTTCTCACCACTGGCTAGAACCATCTTACAAGATCACAGACCTTAGAAAGCAATTCTCCTGGGGAGAAATTTTAAAAGAAACTTCCACTGAATTCTGAACCCAATACATGTAAATAATTTTCCATGGAACTTATAATCATCTAATCAATGATTAATTTTTATTTAACACAAAATTTCAAAGAATAAAAATTAATATTGAATCAGTTAAAATTTCAAATATTATGTATTATTTTTACTATGTCATTGAGAAAATAATTCAGTTCTTCTATAATGATTTATCAAGACATTTTAGTTGTCAGAATTCATTTTTTTAATTTTTGTTGGGTATGTGTAGAAAGGAGGAAGTGCTAAAATGCACATAGGTTTATAAAATTTCAAATTAAGATATTTTGACCATTGTCAGTAATTAATTTTGCACTCCTTATTTTATTCTACATCCATTTAAGATAACAGAAAGGTAGACTTCCAACCAATTGATAAATTTTAACTGCAAAATTAGATCTTGCTTCTTTTGTATTATAGAAATGTTGACTAAAACAGTAACTAAGAATAACTATAATTTTATATTAATAAATATTAATAATAAAAATACCCTCATAAGAGCTCTGCAAAAACAAATCTAGGTATTCTTGTGCAGAATTAATTGTACTTCTAGAAAATATTTTTAAATTATTTCAAAATGAAACACCAGAGAACAACTATTTGATGGTAATATTTAGTGGGTTACTATAAAAAGTACTTGAAACTACCTAGGTTAAAAAAAAAAAAAAGCAGAGGTCTTCACACTGATAAATAAATAAAACAACTTTTATTATTAGAATAAATTTGCAATGTATGAAACTACTTACATGTTTATCATCACAAACATTGTTGAACATCTCTAACTATGATTTAATGCTGCTACATGGTTCTTAAAGCAAGAACTGTTATAACAGCCATGATTATTAGCATTTAAAAATAGTAAAATCTTTGAATAATTAAACTTTTTATATTCCTCAATTGTTTTTGGAATTAATTTATGATTCAAAAACATACAATAACTCAATACAGGATCATTGTCTTAAATTATGTTTTATACAAATTGTAAGATTGGAATGACACCAGTATATCTTGAACTAGTTGCCTTGTGGTTTATATGTAATGCAAATTATCTTCAAAAAGAGTCCATTTAATGTGAAGATATATAAAATGAAGTGACCATTAATCTAAAATAGTTATCTATATATGAATATCTGAACGAATTTGATGAGAACTGAACTGACTTATCGAATAATTCCCAGAAAATATATTTTTACTCTCGTTATTTCATTATCTGATCATTCAGCCTACCATTACAGCATGCTCAATAGTTAATTAGACTAGTTGAAATAAAAGTCTAACTATGATCTTGATTAACAACATTCAAAAAGCTTTCGTCTTCTAAAAAATACTAATTATCAATTTAGTCATGTTCAGCCAGTGGAAAACAACAATGTCAACTGGCCAAAACCTATTGCCAAGTATACATTTTTGCAGTTTTTGGAGTGTTAGTAGTAGGTTTTAGTGTGCTACTAACTGCCAAACTCAACAATAAGCACTCATTAGTATTCTGTTAATCTTTTTTTTTTTTTTTTTTTTTTTTTTGGAGTCTCACTGCACTCGCCCAGACTGGAGTGCAGTGGCCGCTCCTGGCCTCCGCAGCTTCGACCTGGTGAGCTCCTGCAATCCTTCTGCCCCAGCCTTCCGAGTAGCCGGAATTACAGGCACGTGCTACCATGCCCGGCTGATTTTTTGATTTATTGTGGAGATGAGGTCTCGCCAAGTTGCCCAGGAGGATCTCGAACCCGCGGGCTCAGGCAATCCACTCACCTCAGCCTTCCAAAGCTCAGGATTACAGGCTGAACCACCGAGCATGGTTTATTCTGTTAATCTTTTAAGATTGAATTGAGCCAAACTTACTTTGAACTCCAATATTAACCTGACCATCTAGTGACAGTGATCAAATTTTAACAAGATGGTCTCTTTCATATAGCAGCATAATAAAACAATACCAATAGAGATTTAAGTTTTTAGAATGCTTCTTCATTCTTTATTTCCTTCATTCTAGTCAATGCATTATGAGATAAAAAGATTTGATTTTTTTTCTCATAGCTAACTAAGAGAGGAATGTAATTTATAAGAAAGTTTACTGATTTACCAAAATGTGTATCAATACAAAGAAACAAAATACCAGAACCTAGGTCTCCTAATATTCTGGGTTTTTTTTTAAGTGAGCAACAGTGTGAGAAGTTGAGTGGGCATATTTTCTCAAAGGTTATTCTCTCACCATCATTATCTCCAGAGACTATTCCATTGATATACTCAATACAATCCACATTTCTATTTCTGTTACTACAGGATTTTCCAACCAATGTTAGCTAGTTCATTTTTACATTTGTTCTCTTTAAAATATCTGAACAGGATTATCCTAAGCTCTCTCTCTATTTCTCCATCAAGAGCATTTCTGTAGCATTACCCTTCTTGTCATAGACTCTACATTGATATTTTTTACTCTCTAGAGTAGTGGTCACAGCAACTCATGAGCGTCCATCTAGAACCTGGGATATCTGGTTGTGTTAGTTCACCTAAGTAAAATGATTGTTGGTAATACTATTTCATAGATTTAGTGACAAAAAAGCTCTGACTGCCTCTCTACTTTATCTGCCAATAAATATGTCTGTAAGAATCCCAGTATGGAAAAAGTGGACAAGCAAGTTGCTCATTAGTTCAATTTAAAGGATGCAGAATAATTTCATGGAATCCAATATTAGGAAGAATGTTGGGACTTCACTCTTTAGTCTGCCACTCCCTTTGTCTTTCTTTGTTCTCCTGGCTCCTCACATTCTCTTTTGGTTTTTTCCCAAGTATAACTACTTCACAGTTTTCATGTAGATCTAATTCTCCACTTATTTATCTAATTGCACATGGCCAGCCAGCTTCCCTAAAATAATATAGTTAATTTTTGGTCTTTAATGACTGTCTAACTTAAATTTTCCAGTGAAATCTCTCCATGTTGTGTCTCAATTTTAATTTCTAGAAGAAAATCAGATTGGTATAGTTTGTGCTGAGTCGGTGCCTCACCCTTTTCCACCTTCAACAGTATCCAGAGTTGCATGACCATGTGATGATCGAGGTTCTTCCAGGTTTGGGAAAACCCAACTGCATCTTATGAGGAAGAGGGTTTGAAATCACCCAGTAACTCTCAAGTATATAAGCTTTTGAAATTGGCAAAGGTGTTTTAAAGGACTAGAATTCAGTTAATAAGGGGATACAAAAACTACAATTTAATAAAATATTTTCAGCTGGAATCGGTGCTACTTTTCTGGAAAAAAATTGCATCGTTAGCATTAAAAATAATCATATACATTGATCTAGTAATTAACTTCTAATAATTTGCATGAAGAAAAAAGGCAGCCGGACTCAGTGGCTCAGCCTGTAATCCCGCGCCTTGGGAGGCTGAGGGGAGTGGATTGCCTGAGCCCACGGGTTCGAGACCCATCTGGGCAACTTGGCGAGACCTCATCTCTACAATAAATCAAAAAAATCAGCTGGGCGTGGTAGCGTGCGCCTGTAGTTCCAGCTACTTGGAAGTCTGAGGCGGAAGGATCGCCGGAGCCCAGCAGGTCGAGGCTGCAGTGGCCGGGAGCGGCCACTGCACTCCAGTCTGGGCGACAGAGTGAGACTCCAACTCAAAAAAAAAAAAGAAAGAAAGAAAAAAGGCATAACTGAGAAGCAAGATTTATATAGGATTCTAACCAGAATGATATTTACAATAATTAAAAGCTGAAATAACCTAAAGATGCAAGAACAGGAAAATTAAGATATATTCTGGCATGTAGACTTTTATACAGATTAAAACAATAATCTAAAGAAATAGGTAATTACAAATGAAATGTCAAAATTGTATTTAAGATAAAATGAAGGACAAAATTGTGCTGATGCAGAAATAAAATGAGTAAAAAAATGTAGTGCTAAGAACAATATCAGATGCATATTTAGTACTTAACATGTATTTTATTTTATCCCAGTTGGGTTTGTGAATGCATGTACGTGAATAGATATATATGAAAGGTTAGAAGAATTCTGCATGCCTCTTAAATCACCAATCCCTTTGAAGTGCAAATTGATGAAGCATTCCCTTAATGCAGATGAGGTCCTGACTTGTTTAATACACTAATCTCCTCTGAATCCTTCTTGCCCTAAACTGTATTTTACCACAATACAGCATGGCAGTGCAGCGAAAACTAGCTATGATTCTATGAATTCTAAGACATGTAATTCCAAATGTTAATAAAGACATGAGAAGAGAAAGAAATCAGGTAAGTAGAATGCGGATATTTTTTACAGAGTGTCATTAATAGCAGTAAAAAAAGAAAAAATTCTGAATTTCCTGTTACTTTGTAGGAATTTTCAAAATACCTTTCTTATTTTTTCTTAAAATATCATGATATTTATATTATTTTTTGTATGAGAAAAGCATCCCAACTTATTTATTTATTTAGAGTTTTTTTAATTTTAAAGATGTGGGGTACAATTCAGGATTAGGTATACAGGTGGTCATCATACAAGTAAAATTTGTCTCCCTTTGGTTCCCACTTTGACTGATTTGAGATCAGGTACCCTTATTGATGTCATGGCCCCCTCCCACCATAGCAGTAACCCACTACTGCCAATTCCTTTCTTATAGTCTTACGGTAAATGTTCAGGGTTCACTTTTGAGTGAGAACATGTGGTACTCTGTTCTTTTTCTGTGATAGATCACTGAGTATGATATACTCTAAATTCATCCAAGTTGTTACAAAGTCCATACGTGATTGTCCTTCTTTATGACTGCATAATATTCCTTTGTGTATATGTACCAAATTTTTATTATCTAGTCCAGTTTTAATGGGCAGCATGGTTGGTTCCATGTTTTTGCTATTGTGAATAGTGCTGCAACAAACATGCGCGTACAGGTATCTTTTTGGTAGAATTATTTAAGTTCCTCTGAGTATACTCCCAGTAGGGGGATTGCTGGGTCATATGGAAGATAATTGTTTAGTTCTTTAGAAATCATCACACTGTTATCCAAAGAGGTTGCACTGGTTTGCATTTCCACCAGCAGCGTAGAAAAGGCTCCTCGCCATCATCTCTTGTTGTGTGTTTTACTAATGATGGCCATTCTTACTGGGGTTAATTGTTATCTCAATGTGGTTTTGATTTGCTAGCTAGAACAATTAGTCAAGAGAAGGAAATCAAGGGTATCCAAATAGGAAAAGAGGAAGTTAAATTATTCCTCTTTGCTGACCACATGATCCTGTACCTCAAAATCCAAGAGAATCTGTCAAAAATCTGCTTTCAATGATAAAGGACTTTGACAAAGTCTCAGGATACAAAATAAATGTGCAAAAGACAGTCACATTCTTATACACCAACAGCAAACAGGCAGAGAACCAAATGAAAAACACAATCCTATTCACAATAGCCACCAAAAAAAAAAGAAAGAAAGAAATACTTAGCATCTTCCTAGACAGAGAAGTGAAAGACCTTTATAAGGAAAGTACAAAACATTGCTCAAAGAAATCCATGAAGACACAACAAATGGAAAAACATTCAACATTGTTAAGATGTCCATCCTACCAAAGATAATCTACAGATTCTACACAATACTCATTAAATTACCAACATCACTCTTCTCAGACCTGAAAATGACAATGCAGAAATTCATATGGAAACATAAGCGACCACGAATTGCCAAAACAATCCTTAGCAAAAGAAATAAAGCAGAAGGTATCACACTTCCAGACTTTAAACTTTACAATAAGGCTACAATAATCATAACAGCCTGGTATTGGTCCAGGAATAGACATATGGACCAATGGAGCAGGATAGAGATTCTGGAAGAAAAATCTCAAGTTCTTAACCAGTTCATTTTTGTCAAAGTCTCTAACAACAACCACTGGCGAGAAGAGAACCTATTCAGAAAATGGTGCTGGGAAAACTGGCTGACCACATGCAGAAGATTGAAACAGAGCCCCTACCAATCACTATACACAAAAATGAACTCTAAATGGATCAAATATCTAAATGTAAAACCTCAAACTATAAGAACCTTAGAAAATGCAGGAGACACCCTTATGGAAATTGGAACTGGCAACCAATTCCTAAACCCCAAGTGCCCATGCCATAAGGGATAAGATAGACAAGTGGGACCTCATCAAACTGAAAAGCTTCTGCAAAGCAAAAGAAACCATCAAGAGAGTGGGGAGACAACACACAGAGTGGGGGAAAAAATATTTACCAACTGCATATCTGACAAAGGCTTAACATCTAGGATCTACAAGGAGCTCAAATGTGCCAAAAGGAAAAAAAAAAACAAAAACAAAAAACAGACAGCCCCGTTAAAAAGTGGGCAAAAGACATGAGTAGACACTTCTCAGAAGAAGATATATGGGCAGAAAGACTGAAACAGGATCCCTACCCATCACCACACACAAAAATCAAATGTAAATGGATCAAATACCTAAACATAAAACTTCAAACTATAAGAATCTTAGAAAATACAGGAGACACCCTTACAGAAAATTGAAGGTGGCAATCAATTCCTGATCAAAACCCCAGGTGTACATGCCAAAAGGGTTAAGATAGACAAGTGGGACCTCATTTTACTGAAAATCTTCAGCAAAGCAAAAGAAACCATCAAGAGAATGGCAAGACAGCCCGCAGAATAGGAAAAAAATAGTTGTCAGCTATATATCTGACAAAGACCTAACACGCAGGATCTATACAAAACTCAAACGTTCCAAAAGGAAAAACAAACAAACAAACAAACAGCCCAATTAGGAAGTGGGCAAAAGACATGAAGAGACACTTCTCAAAAGAAGATATATGGGAAGTCAACAGACACATGAAAAAGTGCTCAACCTTACTAATCATCAGAGAAATGCAAATGAAAACCACATTGAGATACCACCTAACCTCAGTAAGAA
>CAUYQG010094778.1:0-18342 GCA_963574415.1 Tarsius wallacei
GGTACTTTCCACCATGCCTGGATAATTTTTTGATTTATTGTAGAGACAAGGTCTCGCCAAGTTGCCCAGGCTGGTCTCAAACCCCTGGACTCAGTCAATCCTCTCTGAGGATTACAGGAATGAGCCACCATGCCTGGCCGAGGCTTAATTTTGATGTTAAAATTGACCCAGATTTGGTCAACGGACATCCTGTTCAGCTGGCTTCTGGGCCCCTTGGATGTGTCCTCATAATTCTCTGAATGCTTCATTACTTTCTGGCACAACAAAGTTCCAGGCTCCTCTTGTTCTTTCCCTGTCTCAGCCCCGGAGTCAGACATTTCTCCAGGGAGCTCTGGTTCCTTTTAGTGGAAAGTGGGATTTAGAAACTGAGAGGCTCATTGCAGCTAGGGTATCCTTGTTTCTAGGCCTCCTCATTGGGCAAAACTAGGAAATATAGCATACACATACATTTCTCTTTCTCCTCCTAGCTATGTCTACCTATGTATCATCTATCTATATCTATCATAAAACCATTACTTCAAATTGATACTTCCAATTCCAATCCAATACCACATTGGATTGTGTTTGTAACTCCTTTCTTCAACAGTGATAAACTCTACTCTCAGTGTCCTCAATATATTGACTTATTTGCTGAATCCCCTTGCAAGTATACCATCTCCCAGCTAGGCCAGCCTTGTCCCCTCAGCCCTACCAGTCATATCATTTGAGTCTTCCTATTCTGAAAGAAGGGAAGATGAAACAGGAAATTATTTTTACTTTTCTTTTTTCTCACTCCCTATGCATATGTTATCATTTTCCCTTTTAGATATTGCTCAAATCCATTTTCTTCTGTCCAGCCGTACTTTCCTTACTAGAATTCAAACCTTAAACAGGTGCCACTGTTTCTGGTTTTGCTCCTAGTGATCTACCCTGAAAATAGCAGCCCAGATGAGTTTTCAACACAGGAGTATGACTATGTTATTTCTCTGCTTTAAACTCTCCAGTGACTCTTTGTTATCTACAGGGTTAAGTAAACTCTAAGTTACTATGACCTGGCCTTTGTCCATACCTTTGTTTTCATATTTGTCTCTTCCCTCTTGTACCACCAGTAAAAATGAATTTTTGTAGTTGTCTGCATACACCTTGTCCTATCACCTTTGTTTCTGTATGATGCTCCCTTGATTTATCAATCTCTTTCCCCCTGTGCACCCTTAGAGACCCTGCTCAGGTGTTACTGCATCTAAGAAGCTTTTGTTGACACTTGTTCTCTACCATAGTTGCTCTGTATCCATACCAGTTCTGTTCCTTGTACTGACTTTTATGATTGCATGTGTCACTCTCTTCCGTGCTTGTTTATGTCTGTCTTCCCTACTGAGCAACAAATCCAGAGGACAGGAGTAGACTTATTTGCTATTGTAGTTTCAGCATCTAGCACAGTTTCTGCTGTGTGCTATACACTTAAAAACTGCTTCTGGAAATAGAAAGTATTTTTCTTCTCTCCTCTTCTCTCCTCTCCTCTCTCCTCCCTTTCTTTTCTTTCTTTTTTTTGAGTCAGAGTCTCACTCTGTCACCCAGACTAGAGTGCAGTGGCATGCTCACAGCCACCCCAGGGTCAACCTGCTAGGCTCAGGCGATCCTTCCGCCTCAGTCTTCCAAGTAGCCAGAACTACTGGTGTGTGCTACCATGCCCAGCTAATTTTTTGATATATTGTAGAGATGAGGTCTCATCAAATTGCCCGGGCTGGTCTCGAATCCGCGGGCTCAGGCAATCCGCTCACCTCAGCCTCCCAAAGTGCTGGGATTACAGGCTTGAACCACTGCACCCAGCCTTTCTTTCTTTTTTGTTTTTGTTTTTGTTTTTATTTTATTTTATATTTTGCCTAAAAAGAGCAGAGAGAATGACCTGGCACAGAAGAATCTGGGAGTATGATGCTTTAGTTATCTATTGCTGCATAACGAAACACCATACAACTTAGTGTCTTAAAACAACAACTGTTTATTATTCCGTGATTCCAAACGGAATCAACTGTTTATGATTCTATAGGTTAACTGGGCTGTTCTGCTTCACATTGCATCAACTGGAGCCTTGGATGGGCAGCAAGATTCAAATGTCCCCATTCCTATGGCTGGATGTGGGTGCTGGACAATGGCTTGCTGTGAGCTGGGGTCTTAGTCTTCCTCACCACAGACCTCCTCCTGTGGCTGCTTGGGCTGCAGTGGGCTTCTTTCTGGCCTGGGGACTGAGTTTTAACAAGGACCATTCCAAAAGAACAAGCCCCACTCACTACTGTTCCAGTTGCCAAAGCCAGTCACACGGCTAAGCCCACTGTCAATATGAGAGGAGAATATATAAGCGCATGCATTCTGAGAGGTCTGGTTCATTGGGGAATCAAAGTGACAGTCTACTATGGGGACATGTTAGATCATTTCATGTATCATAATAAATAAAATACATTGAATTTCTGAGGAGGGATTTTAATTGTGAAAAAATGAGGAAAGGGGAACCCAGTGAAATACCTTGAAAAGAAAATCACCTTGGGTACTCAGAAATGACATGTTCCCTTCAACAGACTAATTCATTATGCAGCAGCTGGAGCAAGTAAAGTGTAATCTACATTGGAAGAGAGTACTTTTTAAAATCCAGTATTTTTTAAAAAAAACTCAGTATTTAAAAGATTATGGCAGAACTCTTATTTCAAATACAATCTTATATTAAAAACAAAACCAGACTGGGTTTGGTGGCTTAGTCTGTAATCCCAGCACTTTGGGAGGCGGAGGCGAGTGGATTGTCTGACCCCACAGGTTCGAGACCAGCCCGGGCAAATTGGTGAGCGCTCATCTCTACAATAAATCAAAAAATTAGCTGGACATGGTAGTGCATGCTTGTAGTTCTGGCTACTTGGAAGGCTGAGGTGGAAGGATTGCTGGAGTCCAGTAGGTCGATGTTGGGGTGGCCGTGAGTGTGCCACTGCACTCTAGCCTGGGTGACAGAGTGAGACTTCAACTTCAAACAAACAAACAAACAAAACAAACAAACAAACAAAACCAGAAACAAGTATTGGCAAAAGACTCATGGTTATTTTATTTAAAGGGTTTTTTTTGGGCAGGGGAGGATACTCTCTATTTTCATGTATTTTTGGAAATTTTAATAATAAAAGTAGGACTGCTCTGGATCATACTTTGAGAACTGTTGACCAGGCTGACTAGGAGATGCCCTAGAAGATGCCAGGTACAGGGCAACGCCCTCGGGTCCCCTCCCACTTTTCTGTCCTCTCGATAAATCCTGCTTTCTAAAAAAAAAAGAAGACACCAGGTACGTATTTCAATACAGTATTCAGTCCTGGTAATATTGTCCTGAAGCACTATATAGAATCAGTAGTCTGTGTTGGTATACTACTCCACAAGAGGTGACCGGGGAAATGGAACTGATTAAATAAATAGTCATTTGAACTGGCCTGATGACATATACAATAACTGAAGTCCCAAACCATACTGTATGTGTTTGTTGGGGCCGCTATAACCAATGACCACAACTGGGTAGCTTAAAACAGCAGAAATGTATTCTCTCACAGTTCTGGAGCCTAGAAATCTGCTTGAGGTGTTGGCAGGGTTGTTGTCTTCTGGGGGCTGTGAGAGAGAAACGGTTCCCTGCCTCTCTCCTTGCCATTCCTCGTCTTGTTGAGCAGCACTCCAATCTCTGCCTCTGCCATCACATGATGTTCTCCTCTATGTGTGTCTGTGTTCTCTTCTTCTCTAAAAAAAAATTATTATTATTTTTGAGTTGGAGTCTCACTCTGTCGCCCAGGCTAGAGTGCAGTGGCACATTCACAGCCACCCCAGCATCGACCTGCGGGGCTCCGGCAATCCGTCCACCTCAGCCTTCCAAGTAGCTGGAACTACAGGTGCACGCTACCATGCCCAGCTAATTTTTTATTTATTGTAGAAACGAGGTCTCTTCCAGTTGTCTGGGCGGGTCTCGAACCCGCGGGCTAAGGCAATCCACTCACCTCGGCCTCCCAAAGTGCTGGGATTACAGGCTGAGCCACCAAGCCTGGCCTATTATTATTTTTTTAGAGACAGGGTCTCGCTATGTTGCCCAGGTTGGTCTCAAACCCCTGGGCTCAAACGATCCATCCACGTTGGCCTTCCAAAGTGCTCGGATTACAGGTGTTCTTTTCTTATGAGGACCCTTCTGTATGGGGCTTAGAACCCACTGTAATTCAGCATGACCTCATTTTGACTTAATTATATCTGCAAAGACTATATTTCTACAGAAAGTCACGTTCACAGGTTCCAAGTGGACATAAATTCTGGGGACACTCTTCAGCCCAGTATACACACCCATGACTGTGGATGGTGGTGACTGGTCCTTCACTCAGGGTGGCTCCCACGCTCGCCTCACATATCAGGCCTGCCCTGGTCACTGAGAACGCCATAGTCCTGGTCATCACTTTCTAGGTTCTCATGCAGAAGAGAGCACTTAAAAAAGTTTTGAGACCCATTTGCCTGTGACTTCATACTTCTACAAGGGAATACAATACTTTTTAAAATTATTTGTTAATTATTTATCAAGAGAAACTATTTCGTAGCCCACGTAACATGTTTCATAGTTCAGGAACACAGGTCAGTGGCAAACTTCTATGTAATTTAACACAAAGAAACTTTTTATATTTCAAAATCACTTTGCGTTCTGAAAGATACTAGCTTTCCTCACCTCTTCAAAATCTTTCATGGAATCGTAATTTCTGTAAACATCTGCATATGCCTTCTTTCCTGGATCTGCAAAACTGCAGACACTGAGACAGAAGGCCACCTATTGGCCTTTGTCAAAGCACTGGAACTGTGGTAGTTATTGTCCTTGATAGAGAGGTCACCCTCAACACCAACGTTCTTCCTAGATGTTGGAGAAATAGACGGCACTCCAGTGGCGAGCAGGTGCAGAATAGACTTTTCTTCTAAATGAGTTCTCAAAGCAGGTCAGAAACTCTGCTGAAGTTCAAGGGTGAATGCTGGAGGAGCACACAATGGCAGCCAGGTGTGGGTCAGGTCGGGCTTTAGTGAACATAGCGACTGCACGCCAGGTGGGGATAAGTTGACATTCCTAAGTGATCTATTCGGAGATCAGCCCTGGACAGAGCTGCAACCTCCTCCAACAACCAGCCATACTGCTGAGTTCCAAAGGGGCAGAGGTGTGGATGAGTTAAATCAGCACGGATGCTACCTTGGTTCTGGGTCAGTCAGTGACCCTGAAAGAACCGCCCAGCCGAATTCCCTTAGGATGTTCCATCTCCTGTCAGAGATGAAATTTACTCCAAATTCCAGATGATCGCTTTTAGTCTCCTGGGCTGCTTTAAGAGGCAGGAGTGTCATAGGACCCACTAGAAGGCTGCAAAGGTGCTGCAGCTGGGGGCAGGCAGGGAGGAGCTGGGGGCGGGGGGATGGGTCAAGGCTTAGCAATGCTTCTGGGGCACATCTTCCCTACCCAGCCCGCACCCCAGGGCCAACTGTTCTCTGCAGCTTTCTACTATCATGAACACAGGAAATGGGGGGCGGGCGTCTTCTGGTTTCTGATGGGAAGAGTGGAAGGTGGTGTGGCGGGGATCAAAAGCAGAGAACCTTTTAAGCCACTTGAGAAACTGCATCTGAAGGCATTTGCTAAATGGATTCCAGCCGCAGCAAAGTCCAAGGAAGCATTCGCTTGTGCAAGGTTAATGCCGTCATCTCATGAATCCTTTCCTAAAGCAGGCTGGAGGCAGGTGGCTCCCTGCCAAGGGCACTGAGTGGCAGGGGAGGACGGGTAGGGAGCTATGCACTGTGTGTTGCCTGCTTATCAGAAGTCAAGCTATTTCCTGTGTACAGGAGCTGTGTGGTCTTGGGGGCACTGGGAAGTCTTGGATGGCACTGTTTCAACTTCTTGCTTATCATTGAAAGACTCCCAATCGTTCATGCTAGCGCTATTTATTTCATCATGCCTGTGCTGTGTTCTTACTGTGTTCTGAGCTCCGTGTTTAATCTTAGAGGGCTCACTGAGAGGAGCAAGGCTGCTTTTGTCCCGAAGATGCCCCCAGTCTGCCATGCGGTTGGGATCAGGGCTGGTGGGAGGACCCACGAGGCCCACAAAGCAAACACATGGGAAACTAGAAAAGCAGAGAAACAACATCTTGGTTTTTTGTTTGTTTTTTGGTGAAGAATGATAAATTTTCCTCCAAAAGCATAAAAGCTTTAATCGTGGGCACTAGGAATGATATTGTTTAGTTTTTAGGATACCCAAATCTTTTCAGAGTTTGTAGGTTTTAACCTGGCCCAGAAGGGGGTGCAGAAATTAAGTACACAAATAACTCTAACCCAAGACAGAATGCAATAAATATCATAAGGGAGTATCAAAGTGCCAACGCCTTGAGAGATGGAGGAACCACAATGTCTTTATGGTAAAGGTGGTATTTGAAGTAGACTTTGATGAATAGATAAGAGGTGTTGGATGGAGCACACGGTCTTTAAATCCATGCAAACCTTTTAACACTGCTTTATAGCATGGGAATGGGTGGGATGAGCAAGGATGTTCCTGGCAGAGGGAGTATCTTGGGAGCAGCGGGCATGCTGTGGGGGGACAAAGATTTTTCCAGTGTACCTGAGAAAAATACACATGTGAGGTCAAGGTTCTCAAGGCAGACAGGATTTCTTTTCTCGCCTTCCTTCCTTCTTCCCTTTTTCTTCTTTCTTTCCTTTTTCTTCCTTCCTTCCTCCCTCCCTTTCTCTCTTTTTTTTTTTGACTTGGAGTCTCACTCTATTGCCCAGGCTGGAGTTCAGTGGCATGCTCACAGCCACCACAGCCTCAACCTCTTGGGCTCACGCGATCCTTCCGCCTCAGCCTTCCAAGTATCTGGAACCACAGGCGCATGCCACCATGCCTGTCTAATTTTTTTGATTTATTGTAGAGACAAGGTCCAAGTAACCCAGGCTGGTCTTGAATCCTTGGGCAATCCTCTCACTTCTGCCTCCCAAAGTGCTGGGATTACAGACGTGAGCCACTGTGCCCAGCCAGGCTTTTTTAGACTCCCTTACTGTCTGTAGCCCCAGGCACTGCTTCCAACCAGAACCTCTGGAGAGTACATTTTCTTTTCCCTAGGGCAATTTGCTTCAGGGCAAAGTCTGGGCGTGGTCCTCCCATGCCAGACCCTCCTCTGGGGAGAAGGAAACTACTGCAAGCTCTCCTGTTTGATGTGCTTGGTGTTCAGCTGAGACATCTGTGTTCCTAGACTGCTTCTGTGTACCTAGAGGTGACCTTTGGTGGATGACATTTGAGAATTCAGCTTGGAGCTTCCTGTATAAAGTATAATAAGTTTGTGACTGTCCAGAGCTACAGACATTCCTTTTTCTGTGAACTGCTTGACCAAAGTGCTTGGCCTTGTTAAGACTGAACGGGGCGAGCAGACGGAGGCGGGAGGATCGCTTGAGCTCGGACAACTTGGGCAACGTAGTGGGACCCTTGTTCAAAGTTTAAACAGGTACTTGCTCTCAGCACTTCCCAGACTGCCCTTCATGCACCTGGTGCTGACCCGTGCCTCATCCCTACCCCGCTGTGCTGCTCTTTCTCCGTCCCCGATGAACACCCTTCTGGAGAATTCCTGTGTCTCCTTCCTGTGCTCTCACAAGTCACTAAAACAGGCATGCGAATTTTACTCACAGGGTTGTGATGGCTTCTTCCGATCCAAATTTATTTCCTCCTTGACCTCATTCTTTCTGCCCTGTTTCCATCAGGGTGAAAGCCTATATTATTCACATATGGAAATGTTTAGTAACTGGATGGGTACAGTTCCAGGAGACATATGACCTGCTGACAGAGGTTTTGTGTAGTCACACACAGAGAGAGGTATGTATAAACATATCATAACAAACTTAACAGAGCAGCTTAGCCATGAAGATTAATAGTGTTACTGTTTAAGGAGATCAAAGACAAAACACTTGCAAATTTAAAGCATACCGACACATGTATCCCTCTTGGGGACTTGGAAACATAATTTTGCAAAACAACTCTGGCTGCCAGTTAGCACAGGAAGATGTTGAAAATCATTAACTGTTCGTGGGCCAATACAAATTGAGTCATAGGGGTGAGGTGGTTTTATGTTTGCTATATTTCTCATCTCTGCTGCTCCCTGAATAAGCACACTTACTCTGGATTAATTTTTGAAATTATCCAACATATTGTATGTTATGCAAAGACTAGAGATAAAAAGCTTGGGTTGGTGATAAAAGCCTGCTTTGTGACTTTGGGCAAATTATTGGACCTCTCTCAATATATCTTTTCTCATTTTAAAATGAGGGTATTGGACTAGATTATTTCTTTTTTCTTTTTTTTTTTGAGTTGGAGTCTCACTCTGTCACCCAGACTGTAGTGTAGTGGCACGCTCCTGGCCACCGCAGCCTTGACCTGCTGGGCTCCAGCAATCCTTCTGCCTCAACCTTCCAAGTAGCTGGAACTGCAGGTGTTCGCTACCATGCCTGGCTAATTTTTGATTTATTGTAGAGATGAGGTCTCGCTAGGTTGCCCGGGCAGGTCTCGAACCCACGGTCTCAGGCAATCCACTCACCTCGGCCTCCCAAAGCGCTGGGATTACAGGCTGAGCCACCGAGGCTGGCCCTGGACTAGATTATTTTTAAGCATACTTCCATCTTTAACAATCCATGAATAATAGAACACTGTATAGAATAGTAAACACTGTGTTAGGATCTGGTACTGGCTTTGATCCTTATAGCTGGGAAATCTGAATAAAATAATTTCTTTTCCCTGGGTCTCACTTTCTTCATCTGTAAAATTCTGGGATTGGCCTCTTGTAGTTTTCTTCAGTTTGGGTAGAAACACTGTCCTTCCTTTCTTTACATTCTACTTCTGTGTTTGGGGAAAAGGGGAGGAGGTTGGGTTAAGCTAGATTTAATCACTGATTTTTTTCTCAGTTTCTCTCTCTGTTTTGTTTTAGCTCTCTTGCTCCTCCCTGCTTCTCTCCTATTTTTTGTCTAGAAAACTGGACAAGCTTCCTCATAGTCTATTTTGCAGGCCAGCTTTCCCCAGAATCAGTCCTGAAAACTTTGCCTTGCTTATTTTAAGACAGTTTGCTGCAAGCCCTATGGCTTGGAGATGACTAGGATCTCCAGGCTACCAACACGTCGAGCCCTGAATTGCTTAGGAATAGGTTTGACTAAGAGCAATAAGGAAAATCTAAAGGAACCATGGTTTGTAAAAATAGAAGTTAACTCTTTCTCAGGCAACAGCCCAGTTTGCAGTCCAAGGCTTGTGTGGCAATTCCATGCCACGAAGTCCTCAAAATCCGAGGCTCCTTCGTTCTCCCCGTCCCACCATCCCCTGGATCCCCTCCATCTTTTCAACCAGGCTGAAGAGGAAAAAGGAAGGAGAGGCCTGGAAACGGCCACACTGAGCTTATACTTCCATCCCATTGGCCAGATGTCAGGCACAAGGCCACACCCAGCTGCAAGGGAGGCTGGGAATTGAAGTCCCCCTTCTGGGTAGTCACGTAGTTAGGCGAAAATGGAAAACTCCACCTTGGAAGTGGGAACAACACAGCCATCTCTGTTGCCATTTGCATCTGGTCTCTCAGTAGTTAGAAACCACAGAGAAGGAGGAAAAAGTCCTAGGATACCCAACATCCAGCATCCTCTTATTTCTCTTCATTCCTTCTTACCCTAAAATTATCCTCCTAGACACTCCCACTAGGCATTGCCATCTCTTAAGAACTTCAAACCATTCATGGATTCACTCGTCTTACAAATGTGCCTGCTCTGTGGGAGGCACTACATTAGGAAAGGGGACCAGCGAGATAGATGAGTTATAGTGTTTTTCCTAAGGAGTCTATAGTCTAGCGGACAGAAGACATGTCGACCAACTGCCTGAAGTGTTATAGACGCAATGATAGACATTTGGACAAGGTATTGTGGGTTATAAAAAAAGAGTGAACTCCAACTTCAAAAATAGATAGTCTGGGGGAATAAGAAAATGCTTCATAAAGGATGTCTTTGTCTCCATTAAACTGAGTGTTATAGATGAATTCACTGGATGGAGGGGACAGGGCAGAGTCTCTGTCTGTCTTCCCCCTTTTGTGGCTCCCTCTCCCATGACTAATATACTTTGTATATAACCACCTGTGTGCAAACAGATTAACTCAGGTGGTATGCTATTAAAAATACAGTATCTTTGACTATGTGCTTAAATTGCATATTTATTTATGTGGCAATTCCTATAGTCTTGCCTTTTGAAACTAGACAAAATAAAATTACTGAAGGCAACCAACTGCAAAAATATCCAAACTTTAATTCTAGGTAAAGGTTACAGAACATGGCACAACGTAGGCTAGAGGAGGGGATTCTGTAGATGAGGTGAAGCAATTGTGTTTACATGGATAAATTACTGGGTCCTGTGCAAATGCAATTGTAAACAAGACAATGGAATATGGTTTTATATTTAATAAATTGTTGAGCCATGGGCCACTCAACTAATATGCAGTGTAAAGAGTACTTTTTCTCTAGTTATCATAAATGGAAATAAAAGTGAAACTGACAAATTATGAGCAATAAAACTTGGTGTTTAGGATAATGCACATATATATAATTTATCATCCACAATATATAATTTTGAAAGATTATAAATGTGTTTTTACCACAAAAATTCAAGCCTGCTTAGATTCCTTCAGTTAGACTGTCCAAGGTGAACTTTCAAGTTTTTACAAATTATTCTCCATAAATTTTTTTAAAGTACAAAGTTTTCCATTTTTCTGAACTTTAAAAATATGCATTTTCTATATACTCTACATAAGAAACTTATGCTTCCTTATGTATTTGTTTTACTTTACAATTTTTAATTCCCTGGATGATATCTTGTTTTCAAGTATTAAATTCAATTTTATAAACATGTATTCATTATCTAATAAAACAAAATGAAGTATATAAAGCCAGGATCCACAAATTTTTTCAATAAAAAACTAGGGAGCAAATATTTTAGACTCTGCATACCACATAAAATCGATGTCACATATCTGTCTTTGTCTTTTTTCCTTCTCACAACCCTTAAAAATATAAAGACCAAGACATAGAAATGATATTCAAGGAGATAGAAACCTCAAATGCCCTGACTTGATCATTATACATTCTATACATGTAATGAATGCATATACCTCACATGTATGTCAAATATTATGTATCAATAAAAAAGTAAAGACAGTTCTTGGCTGTGGACTATATAAAAATTGGCCTCAATTTACCAAACTGGTCTTAGTTTGCCAATATCTGAAAAGTTCTGATTTCAGTAACTTATATGCTGTGTAACAGGAGCACAAAATATTTGGTTGTATAGGATGTGGTTCTTTTCCGGTGTTCTTCTGCTCAGCAGTGTTTATCATTATTTATAGAGTTATGAAGCTAGAAACCTTGGAGTCACCCTCAACACAGCCTTCTCTCTTTCCCTTACCTTTTATGCTTAACCACACGTCAAGTTCTGTCCATCTAACCTCGTAAGCATGTCTCAACGGATTCACTTCTTTCTGTGAGTCTGAAGCAGCTGAAGCCTCAATCATTCTTTCATTTGCCCCTAACTGATTTGCTACGGAAATTCCCACAACAGATGTTACATTTGTACTTTGGTCTCCTCAATCACCCAGTCTGACTCCACCTTATAGGGGACTCCACATTCTTTTCTGATAATATGGTGCCTTCCAGTGCCTAATCCCTGGGTGTCGCTACCCACCTTAAGCCTTTCCTGTGTGTTTACTCTTCTTTCCCTTCTATATTTTCAATAATAAACTTTTCAATTAACTGCTGTGACCCTTTCTAATCTTCAGCTCTCTGATTTTCGTATCTACCTAGTCTACTAAAAATACTCTGCAAAAAATTCACTGTGGACTTTCCTAATCATCTGAAAGTAGGCCAGCAAAAGTAGTGCCACTGTAGCACATTGGAAGGAACTTATGAGAAATGAGACAGGGGATATAAAAGATAGTCAGAGGCTGGATCTATGGGATTTTATTTTTCTTTTTTTCAGTTTTTTACTTTTTTTAATTTTTAAAAATTTTGTGTAATACACATAAAATTTAACATTGTAATCATTTTTAAGTGTTCAGCTCTATGGAAACTTGAGGACATTATGCTAAATGGATCCATTTTTAAAAAAAATGAAGCTCATAGACCACTTGTATAAGAAACATGTCAAAGCTTGAGAAAAAAAATACATCCTTGGGTCCCACTCTAGATCAACATGTCTTAAACTTTGGGAATGGGGCCCACACATCTGTATTTTGGTTGGTGATTACACAGAAAATTTGAAAAACACTGGGCTACATCGTGAAGCAGATTTGGTCAATGGGAGTCCCCGTACAAGTTTGCTTCATGTCCTTTGGCCATTTTTTCCCATAGTTTTGTTTGTTTGGCTGCTTGGGTTATTTTTAAAGTACTTTTTTGCATTTGGGTACAATAACATATTCCAGACTCGTCTTGTACTTTCACTATTCAGTCCTGGACTTGGTCAATGTTTTAGGGAGTTCTGTTGTCTTTTTATTGGAAAATGGTATTTAGAAGTCACAATCTGGACATTAGATGGGCTTGTTACTGTTAGATGTGTCATTGCTTCCAGGCCCTCTCAGTGGACAGAGCTGAAGAACACACACACACACACACACACACACACACACACCACATTCTTATGTATACATACATCTATCCCCCTACTGTATCAACTGTGAGTCTACTGAGATTTCCAACCCCAATGTAATTCCACAGATCACAAAGATCATTCTAGTGTCTTCTCCTCCTGTATTTGTAATTTCCTTCTGGCTCTGATTCCCTCTCTCAGCCATCCTCCTGTGGGATGCCTTCCTTAACTTGGTTGGGCTCTGACTCTCCACGTCAGGATACACTCTTGCTACACGTGGACACTCTATTTAGGGCAGGCTCTGACATTCATACTGGGCTATGTCAGCCCCGCATCTCCTCCCACTCTGCAGGTGGTTTAGGATTGAATTCTTCAGAAAGAAATGGGAAAGGCGCAGCAACTTGGATGGAACTAGAATCTATAATACTGAGTGACCTTTCACAGAAACAAAGATCGGAGTATCACATGTTCTCACTCATATAGTGAACCTTGAACATCCAACGTAATACTATAAGAAAATGACTGTCAGTGGTGGGAAATTATGGGGAGGGGAGGGGAGGGGGGATGGGATTAATGGTACTCAATATCTGTCTGGGGACGGGGAGACACCTCTTAGCACCAAGGGTGTCTGAACAAAGCATATTTGTATACCTAATCCTTAACTGTACCCCACAATATGATAAAAAATACTGATTATTAAAAAAAAATTCTCTTGTAGAAGAATATTTGAGGCATGGATAGTCACACTAGTTTGTTACATAGGGGGGAAACAGAGTATAAAATCATATTATCATATACTAGTGTGGTATAACCCCATTACCACCCCATGGTACCATACCCAGATAAGAGAATATAGGTTGGTTGAGATATTGATTTGAAGTACAATTCACTTGCCTTGATACAAGTGATAGCTAATATCATTAGCAGTAACAGTAGAAATAACAATGGAGAAAGTACACAACAGAAAGCAAACAGCCTGACTCAGAGTGATGTATTAATAGCAATTCAGATGGAGAGTCAAGTTTCTAGAACTCCTTCACTGGTCTAATGCAATAGCTCTGGTGTAGCACAATGGACCTTGGTATGTCGCCTTATACTGTTCTCCCCAACCTAATTCTGCCCCCTCCCTTGCCAAGCTTTGACCCAGAAATCGGAAGGGAAAACACAAGAAAACTACATGCAGTCAAACATGAAAATAATAAAGGAATAAAAGAAAAAAAGATGTTTGAGCTATGGCTGCACTTGCCTGTGGGCCTCAGCAAGTTCTCCAGGAGTGGCACAGGTTGAAAGAAGAAAAACACTGCCTCAGGTGGAATATGCGGACAGCTATGTGGTGACGGTCCTGGGGTCACTTAGCACTGAAGCATTTGCACACCACTCAGTGGTCTCCCGCTCTCCAGTGCATGCTGATTCCTAAGAATCTCAGGCAAGTGGCATGTTCTTGTCCATTTCCAATATAATGCTTTTATTTTAAAAGATTTGTGTAGGGCCTCTGAAAATCTAGAACCATTATATAGATCAGTTTACCGATCAGTAAAACCATATCATATGCTTTAGAATAGCATCTCAACCAACCTGCATTTTATTTTGAGATATGTCAACCGGGGGGGTGGGGGTTACAACCTGCAATAGTTAAGCATAATTAGCAGTGAAAAAAAGTATGCTTTTATTTAGTTTGCATTTGCAAGCGTTTCTTCATGATTGCTAATGCCTTTGCTTCTGATTTCCTCCTTTCAAAACTGCAGACATGAGATTCATCAGAGGACCTTCCTCTGTGTTGAAAGCAATTGACTATGAGGCAGGGAAAAAAAGGAGTAGCTTTTGAATGGTGGGGGAGAAAGAAAACAAACACCCACACAAATGGGTGTGTGTTTAACAAGGGAAGTTATCTCAAAGGTCACAGATTGGCAGAGGAAATGTGCTATTTACCAATGGTGGGTAAGGAAAAATCCCAAAGACACATAAAACTCACTCTAAATATTTGCCACTCTGTTTTATTTAAGACCAGTGTGCATTAGCAGGGCAAGCTGAGTACACACTGAGGACTCGACAAGGACACCAAGCTACAGTGTCCAGTCCCTCAGTCAGCAGCGAGAAGTTACTCTCAACAGTGCCTAATTGGTTTCAGCAGAATTACTGTTACTACACTAGGAGGGTAACCTCAGAGGATATCAATTTTACAAACCACAGTTCTTTGGAGATATATGTTTTTTAATTTACCTTATTGATTGCTTATTCTAGCTCAATTATTTTTGTTGGTTTTTTCACATGATTTTGCTTATTGCCATTTGTTTGTAATCTTATTCATAAAACTAGCATGAATCTATTTTGTTAACATTTACGGTTGTTCCAAAGAGTAGAAAATAATGAATGGTATCTTGTTAAGAGAAAATGTAATGACTAGTCAATTCTGAAAGTTTGCATTGATGAAAAAGGCATCCTCCTCATAAATTAAATTATATGTGACTTTCCCTTTATATTTAGAAATTCCAAGAATAATTATTCAAAAACAGAATTATCCATTTACCAGTGTAGCTCAAAATTGTGGTGTTATAAGACCTCACAGTATTTCTTGGAACAGAATGTTATTAAGGCAAGCACACAGACGCCTGCCTCACATATCACATAAAGTATTTTGCTACAGAAAACCCTTCCATCATATTTTGACCATAAAGACTACTTGATAATCACACTAGTAGGAGGTTTAGGCTGTGTCGAGGGTTTTCCTGTTTCTCATATATCCAGGCAGACAAAGGCATACACTTTCATTCTAAAAATGCCCATTCGGTTTCCCCACATTCCAGCAACAAACTCACGCTTCATTCCCGAAATTCCTTTATGACTTACCTTCAGCATAAAAATCTGGAACAAGAGAGTTGCTTCAGGGGAGCCAGCATCAAGACAGGGCCAAGGGAAATGAAATCTCAGTTCCTACCAACAATACAAATCTCCGACATTCGATAGCAGGAAAAAAGGGGAGCTGACATCCCATCTAATCTCAGTGCTTTCATAGCAGAAATTTTCAATGGAAACAATTCAAGCTACTGACGCAACAGAGGGTAGCCTTTGCATAATGTCTAATTTCTAATGCCTCCAAAAGGTATCTAACATTTATTTATGATCCAAATATATTAAGCCTGAAATGGAAAAGCTTCTAGAATTTCCAAAGAGCCTATATAAAACTGCCTGCATGATTGCTAGCAAAAAAGTTAGTAGAAAATATTTTCAAGTCCCACTTAGGTTTTTTTGGTTATTGTTTGTTCTCCCTCCACCCAAATACCCCCACCCCCACACAATGGATCATGAAAACATGTTTTACAACATGTTAAAATCTCCTCGTAGCCCATTTTTAAAGAACACCTGGAAAAGTCTTAAGAGACTATGTAAAATGCCCTAAATTCAGAAACCAGAGAACTAAGTACAAAGATCCTACGAGACGGTCGGTGAGGAGACTTTATTTGACATTCTGGAAAAAAAGCAAGTTTTTCATGAATGGAACTGAAAAGTAAGAAAAGCATAATAAAAGAAAATAAAGTGAAGCCTTGTTTAACTGGAATCTAAACAATCAGAAGTTCGCATACCATAATTTTACTGTCACTTTTTATGGAGAGTCAAATAAAATATCAACAAGCTGATTCAGAGACTTCTTTTTTTAAAAAAAACCGTTGGGATAACCCAATACTCAGTTCATATATCTCAAAAAGCATCTAAAGTTGTGATTGATGTTCACATGATAATGTTAGTATTAAGTATGTTTCATTACTTTCTGATTATTCAAAAAGTATTTTGCCTCAGTATGACAATAAATTATAACCCCATATTAACCACTATATATGATTATTTAATTAACCTTTCCCTTGCCTATTTTAGACAAATTGAATTCACAACAAAATGAAGAATGAGGGTTATTTATGTTACTTGGGAGAGGGAGGAACAGGAGGACTGAGTGAGCCATTAAAAAAGATAACTTTAATGTGCAGTATTTCTTTGTAGAACCATTAAATAAGAACACAAGGTTAGAGACCGAGAAATCTGTATTTATGATTTATATCAAAATAAAGCTGGGAAAATCACTCAACCTCAACTTTACCTAATGTAAATTAGGGGCACTATTATGCTTCCTATATCTCCCACAACACAAAAGTCCTGTGAGGTTACCAGGTCATTACTATTACGATTTCCTACCTATAACTGAGAAAGCAAAAGCAGAAACCATAAGAACAAATTCCCCAACATAGAAAGCAGGACGGGGTGAGGGCACATAACTTTAATAAGGGTACTTGATCTCAAACCAAAGTGGGAACCAAAGGTAGGCCCAAACTTTACTTGTACAATTTTACTTGTATGCCTAATCCTGAATTGTACCCCACATCTTTAAAATAAAACAAAATTTAAAAAAAGAAAGCAGGAAATGGAAGTTGAGAAATGGAACTTAGAATTTTAAAAGTGTTGAAGACTAGTGCTCTGCATTAAGTAAGCACTTAATATGTGTTCTTGAAGCAAATGAATGAACTGGTACTCCACAGTCCAGTCGATCATCAGGCCCTCCAAAAGCCCTGTAGTAGCAGAAGCTTGGTATCTCGCCAAGATCCCTATATGCTGAAATATGATGAAAATTACATGAGGAATATATTTCTACTACTGCCTTTGACCACCTTTTTTTGACTTTTAAAAATTGATATATGACATTCGTACATATTTTGGGGTACATGTAATATTTTGGTACCTGTATACAATGTGTAATAATCAGAATAATTGGGATATTCATCACTTCAAACATATCTCTTTTCTTGGTGATGACCATCTCTTTTTGACCCTGTCTTTCTTGTTGGCCTCTTTGCTATCTCTAAGGCAACACAAGTTTGCTCCAAGTGAGTTCACAGCAAGTAGTAAATTCATAATGGCAGAGACCCAAATTCTAATCCTAGTCCTCCCAGTTCTCCAAATAACTATAAGCCTTTGGGAAGTCATGATAGATGTCTTTATTTTCCCATCCTCAGAAGGGTTAATTAAAGGGAATTTGAGAACTTCCACCAAGATGGCGACCGGGCAGCGTGGTCTGTGAGACCTCTGCAGAAAAGGACACAGAAAGACTCGGACTCTTTCCCTGGGAGCCTGCTCCCCACAAGGAACTCGGCCACTGACACTGCAGAGACATCACAGCAGACCAGCAAGAAGAGGCCGTCGCTGCTGCCAACGCCACTGATCATCACAACGGGATGGCGGTTCGCTGCCACCCCGAGCGGCTCACGGCCCCCCCCACCGCTAGCCCCCACCGCCGCCATTAGTGGCTCGGCCGGGCTCCGCCCCACCGCCACATCCGCGAGTGGCTCACCCCCCTCCTCACGCCGCCGCCGCCGCCACCGCCACCCCCGGCAGCTCAGCCCCGCCCTGCCTCCGTGAGACACTCGGCCGGGCTCTGCCCCGCCGCCACATCCGCGAGTGGCTCGGCTGGCCCTGCCCTGCCTCCACGAGCAGCTCGCCTGGCTCGGTGCCACGGTCCAGACATGCATTGCCAGTCCAGACATGCGTTGCCGTCACTGCTGCGGCCAGACACCTTCAAGGCCATTGTGGTCCTGGAATCGTTGCCACCACGGTCTAGATACAGCTGCCTCTGCAGCCTGTGCCTGAAGTGATCCACCCCACCACACAGGATATGCTGAGGCTAAGATTGCTGCCGCTGCCACTGCCACCACCACTGCCGCTTTGACTTC
>CAUYQG010094783.1:0-17710 GCA_963574415.1 Tarsius wallacei
TATTTTATTTTTTTTTTATTTTTTTGAGTTGGAGTCTCACTCTGTTGCCCACCTGGAGTGCAGTGGCCGCTCCCGGCCACCGCAGCCTCGACCTGCTGGGCTTCGGCGATTCTTCCGCCTCAGCCTTCCAAGTAGCTGGAATTACAGGTGCACGCTACCATGCCGGCTAATTTTTTTGATGTATTGTAGAGATGAGGTCTTGCCAAGTTGCCCAGGCAGGCCTCGAACCCGCGGGCTCAGGCAATCCACTCACTTCAGCCTCCCAAAGCGCGGGATTACAGGCTGAGCCACGGAGCCTGGCCTTTTGTCACTTTTTAATAGGACCATTTGTTTGCTGTTGTTGTTGTTTTTTCATAGCAGCATGATTGAGTTCATGTAGATCCTGGATGTTAGGTCTTTGACAAATATAGAGTGGGCAAATATTTTTTTCCCAGTCTGTAGGCTGTCTCCTCACTCTCTTGACTTTTTTTTTTGGCTTTTCAGAAGTTTTTTAGTTTGATGAGGTCCCATTTGTATATGTTATCTCTTATGGCATGGGCACTTGGAGTTTTGATCAGAAATTGGTTGCCAGTTCCAATTTCCATAAGTGTGTCTCCTGCATCTTCTCAGGTTCTGACAGCTTGAGGTTTTACTTTTAGGTCTTTGATCCATTTAGAGTTGATTTTTGTGTATGGTGATAGGTAAGGGTCTTGTTTTAATCTTCTGCATGCAGTCAGTCAGTTTTCCTAGTACCACTGACTGAATAAGTTTTCCTCTTCCCAGTGGTTGTTAGTGGAGGCTTTATGTCATTAGGCACAGAAAAAGCTTTAGATGAACTCTAGCATCCCTTCTTGATAAAAACTGATGAACATCTAGGCATAGAGGGAACATACCTCAAAATAGTAGGAACCATCTATGATAAACTCACAGCCAAGATGTTGCTAAATGGACAAAATTTGGAAGCATTTCCCCTGAAAACCTGAACAAGGCAAGGCTGACCACTTTCACCCCTCTTGTTCAGCATAGTGTTGGAAGTCCTAACTAAAACAATTAAACAAGAGAAGAAAATTGGGGGTATCCACATAGGAAAAGGGGAAGTCAAGCTATTCCTCTTTGTTGATGAAATGATTCTATACCTCCAAAATCCAAGAGAATCTGTCAAAAACCTTATTTCATTTTCTTGCATAGTCTTAGGGTATAAAATTAACATGCAAAAGACAGTAGTAGCATTCTTATACACCAGCAATGAACAGGCAGAGAACCAAATAAAAGCACAATCCCATTCACAATAACCACAAAAAGAAAAAATAAAAGAAAGAAAGAAAGAAAGAAAGAAAGAAAGAAAGACAGACCTCGACATCTTTAACCAGAGACGTGAAAGACTTTCACAATGAAAACTACAAAACATTACTCAAAGAAATAAAAGATGACACAAACAAATGGAAAAATACTCCATGTTCATGGACTGGAGGAACCAATATTGTTAAGATGTCCATCCTACCTAAGGGAATCTACAGATTTAATGCAATACCCATTCAATTACCAGCATCATTCTTCGCAGACCTGGAAACAATAATACAGAAATATGGAAACATAAAGGACCACGAATAGCCAAAACAATCCTCAGCAAAAGAAACAAATCGGGAGGTATCACACTTTCAGACTTTAAACTTTATTATAAGGCTACAACAATATTTTCAATTAGAGGTTTGGGGTAAGATAAAGATATTTGTATGTGTTTGTATATCGGTTACAAGAGTAATTTAGAAGAAATTGATATCAAGCTTTCATATTTTAATTTTTTAAAAAGTTAGTTCATTTTTTCACATGATTTGGACAATATCTGCCACTGTTCAATCATATTTTATGTGATATATGGCATGTGACTATGGAAGTAGGTAGTAGAAGAAGAGAAGGTAATGTTTATTAGATAAATCAAGAGACTGTGCTTTTAGTCAACTCATACTCTAGTGGGAAAACAACAAGAATGATGGAAGGAATAGGGATGATGAACCAAAAGTTACATGTTAAACTTTTAAAGAAATGGTGGGGTAAATAGATATCATGCAAGGAAAGGAAGTAAGAAGTACATAGGCTGGTGAAACTGAATATCATAGGAATGAAGGGAAGATTTTAAATTAGTAGTAATAATTTGGAAATTGCAAAAGGAAGCAAGTAGGAAAATGTTAAACTTTATTTTTCTGAGATACATGTGATGTGAAAGAAATATAAACCTTCTCTTGAGGTGATGCCTATAGGGGCAGCAATTTCATCTGCTATAGACAGTTTTAATTTCTTTTTTTTTTTGAGTTGGAGTCTCACTCCGTCGCCCAGACTGGAGTGCAGTGGCCGCTCCCGGCCACCGCAGCCTCGACCTGCTGGGCTCCAGTGATTCTTCTGCCTCAGCCTTCCAAATAGCTGGAACTACAGGCGCGCACTACCACGTCTGGCTAATTTTTTGATTTATTGTAGAGATGAGGTCTCGCCAAGTTGCCCAGGTGGGTCTCGAAGGGAGGTGAAATGAATGTGCAAACAAAAGGTTAAATATAGACAGGACTCTTCAGATTACAGAGCAAAAATTTCAAGGAATTTGCACAGAAGGAAGGAGATATAGAATTTTCAGACTAGGCAACATGCTCGGTTATATAAGAATGATAGTATTATGAAAATGAACTTATGAGGCCAGGAAACATGTCTATTGAAATCTCAGTACCTGATATAGCAGTCAGATAAAAATCAAACACATAACCCATGCTATTTGCCTCCATACTTTTATAACTGTTAACTAGTAAAAATATTGTGACAAAATGCTCTGAAATGTTTAAATTCTTAAATTCTTTTTGTCATTGATAAGGAATGTATTCTTTATAGCAAATTATATAATTTACCCAACTTGACCAATGTCAAAATTTTGTTTAGGTTATGGAGCTGAATCTTCCTTGTAAATTTTCCCATAATTAGTTGGGATGAAATTGTCCTTAGTTTGTAGGTGTGACATTAAGTTGTTGGCATATATACAATTTATGACAAACCTGACTCTGAGATTGAGAATATCACTTTATTCACACAGATATCTACTGGCAGAAATCACCATTTAATAAAATCTTAATCATCACAACAGGAAGGTGGTCTTATACTTTATTGATCAATCAGAATATGCTGTGGTCACTATGGAGAACTAGAATTCACTGAAATTGTGTGTACCCATGCTATAGGCATAAAAAACACTAATCATAATTGCTGTGACATTATGTATAGCAAAGCAATATGCATTTAAATTGTACCTATGCAGACAGAACCTGGTACAAAACACGGGCCAGGCAGTATCCTTATGCCATTACTCTAGGTTCGGTATAAAGCAAATGATGACTTATTTAATATTAATAACAAGTATAGATGACATGTAGAGCAAATATTTAATGCATTGCCAAGTTTATCTGTACACCTTATTTTGAAATTTGCTTTTCAGTTAACCACCCTGCCCATTTTATCTATATTTTCTGATGTAGAAACAATATACTAATAATAGTAAATATAATAATATAATAATATCATTTTAGAAATATGATAACTGCCATATTTCTTTATTAAGAAGAACTTCAAATAAACTGTATACTGTATTCAACCCCCTAGTTTTATAGGAGAAAAACAGACACAGAGAAAAAAGGTCACAGAGCCAAAAAAAAAAAAAAAAGATAGGATTTGAACTCACATCTGTTAATTCTCCGTTCAGTGTTTTTACACTCCTGCCTCATTTCAATTCAATTCAATATGTTGAACTGTGCAAGCTGTTAGATGTGACACAGACGATAAAGTCATGCAATCTGTTCTAAAGATGTTCAAAAGTGCAGAAAGATAAAGCACGAGACAAACACACATACCAATATATTTTGAAATATAACTTTTTAAAATAAAAGAACAAAGCAAATACATGAGGGTTTGGAGTGCAGCATAATCATATCAAATTAGGACTGTCAGGAAAGACCTTAGTGGTTGTGATTAAAAGCTACCTTATATGATAGATGAGATTTAGCCATAAGTTGTGTGTCTCAGATAGTAAAGTAATAGACTCAATGGCAGGAGGTAAGGAGAGGATAAGAATGAGGATTTTTCAGGAACATTAATATACTGAAGATTGAGGAAACAGCTTGACATGAGGCTGAAAAAATATATTGGGACAATATTTGGAAGTTAGAAATATTTGGAATGCATTTAAGAATATAAGTATGACAAATATTTAGGACTAGTTCTTATTGGGACATAGGGGTTTATGAAATTATTTAATTTATTCAAGTACTCCCTGAAAAATGTAATAAATCCTGAACTAGAGTGAAGGCAATAAGAATAATGAGGGACCAACTTAACATACTTAAAGAAAAATACATGATTCGAGACCCGCTCATTTCTACAATACATCAAAAAAATTAGCCGGGCATGGTAGTGCGCGCCTGTAGTTCCAGCTACTTGGAAGGCTGAGGGGGAAGGATCGTCGGAGCCCAGCATGTCGAGGCTGCGGTGGCCGGGAGCGACCATTGCACTCCAGTCTGGGCAACAGTGAGACTCCAACTCAAAAAAAAAAAAAAAAAAGAAATGTAAAAATCATAATTATTATTTCAAATATGTGTATTTATATTATACATATGGTTATATAGTTATTTTATTTAAATTGTAAAATTGGTTCATAAATCAAAGTGAGAGAAAAAAGATATTCAGAATTTCTGCCTGATGTTTGCCCCTGTCTACACACTTACCTTTGTACAGGTGATCATTAATATTTGTTCCATGTAAATAACTTCATGTTTCTACATGAGCAAATGTGAGCAAGTGTGACTATATATTTTTATTTCCTTATGCTCTAACAAATGAATTTGTACTATATAAACTCTTCTATCCATCAACTACTCACTTAACAATAACTTCTAAACCTCTTTTCATATAGGAATACAGAAACTTTTCTAATTTTTTAAAACAACTGCATTGCCATTGTGAGGTCTGTTTAACCAGTCCCTTATAGATTGGTATCTTTTTAAATTTGTTATATTAAAAATTATGCCAATTAATTAAAGCTGCATATGCCACATTTTGTTGAAACGTGTAGGTGTACCACTAGAATATCTTTTCTATAAGTGAGGTTTCTGGGTTAGGAACAGATGCATTTGTAATTTTGATATGTATTGCCAAATTACTCCTCCTAGGAATGATATCACCTTAATCTCCCATTAACAATACATGAGAGTGCTGCTATACCTGACCAGCAGAGAGCTGACAGACTTTTGGATGTTACAATCTGAGGACTAAGAAAGTTTCGACTGAAGATAAGTGTCTTCCTCTATATCTTAGGGGTGATTTGTATTACTTTTTCTGTGATCTGTTGGGTTATGTATTTGGTCCATTTTTAATAGATTTGTACCTTTTCTTTTGTTACTAGTTTTCTAATAAAACAGATTATTTATTTGTGATTCAAAATGCAAATATTTTCACAAATTTATCATTTGTCTTTGCTTTTCAAATATTTTTATATAAGATTTATTAACATGGGACTTCCGGCAAGATAGTGAATAGGCAGGTTGATCCATGAGACTCTCTGCAAAAGCCAGTGACCATAGGGACTCTTGCTCTCCCCCGGTGCCTCCTGCTCGCGCCACTGCTGGCCTGCTCTTTGGTCAGCCTTGCAGGTCTGAGGGCTAGCAGAAAATGGCCCCATGCATTGTTTTGTTCACCGCTGTAGCAGCCGCCACCACTGCCGCCGCTGACACTGCTGGCCACATTGGCCTGCGGGCTGGAGGCCCTTGGTTCCATGCACTGCACTGCTGGCTCAGCTGATGGCACTGCCACTCCCTCCCACAGTCACTGCCTCCTCCGGATTGGCTCTAGATTCCCAGCTGTGGAGTTCTTTCCACGCACTGCACTGCTGAAGAGGCTGCTGCCACTGCTCCTTCCTGCAGCTGATCCCTCCCCCACCCAACGCCACCCTCAATTTCTGGCCCAGGGAGCTCTGGGCCCCCACACCTGCTGCACAGCTCCACCCTGCCCGAGACACCCAGTGCCACACCGACCTGCAGCTCCTGGCTGTCCTACACTCTGCAGTGTAGTTTGGCCCGATGGGTGGGTTGGAGAACAGTTAGAGTCGTGAGACCAGGCAGAGACTGCGTTGACCTACCCAGCATGTCGTCCCCACCCAGCTCCACCCGTCTCCAGCTTGAGATCTAAGTTAATAAAATCAAACTGTTGCCTGAGCCCGCGGGTTCGAGACCCGCCTGGGCAACTTGGCAAGACCTCATCTCTACAATAAATCAAAAAATTAGCTGGGCATGGTAGTGCACGCCTGTAGTTCCAGCTACTTGGAAGGCTGAGGTGGAAGGATCACTGGAGCCCAGCAGGTCGAGGTTGCGGTGGCCGGGAGCAGTCACTGCACTCCAGTCTGGGCGATGAAGTGAGACTCCAACTCAAAAAAAAAAAATCAAACTGGGAGACATAGAAACTCCTCCCCCAGGCTAAATCAGACACAGATCAGATCTGAATGGCAGACTTCTCAGGCAGCAAGCTGACTGAGCTTAGATCTGATCAAACCCCCGCCCCCCACCAGCCGGCCTGGTGCATCAGATCCTAGCAGTGAACAACCATACCAGCCTGCAATGAGAACTAGAAATCAGAGCTGAAAGGACATTGGACTTAGAGGAATGATCTAAGAGAATGCTTGGTTCCCTTGTTCTTATTTTTTCTAATTGTATGCTTTGTATGTTTGTCTTACTTATCTTTTTTCTTTTTTTCCTCTTTTTTCTCTCTTCTTACTGTTATTAATAGTGCTTTCATACTAGCTTTGCCTCTGATAGTTTACTATTTTTTTTTCTTTAGACTTCATGTTTGTGTAAGGGAATAGTATCAATAAGGAGGTTGATTTGCTTGTGTGTCTGTATGAGTGTCTGTATGCTTTAGGTTTTTTTGTTTGTTTGTTTTGGGTTTTTTTTCTTTCTCTTTTCTGTCTTTGTGTCTCTTTTCATTTATTAGTCAGTACATTTGTTTGTTTTCCCTCTTACTCTTCTTAATCTCCACCTTCCACTTCCTCCCCTCCCCTGTTCCATAGTTTTCCTTTTTCGTACTACATTTTGCTTTCAGGGAGTAAACCTATTCCCCCACTGCATGGACAGATTGCAAGGCAGGGGGAAGTAGGTTCTAGGATATTCATACACCTGTTGATGGATATTGTGACTTACAGATAGATTTTGAATCACAACCTCCCCCTCAATTCAATCTCAAAACTGCAAAAAAAAAAAAAAAAGGTACAGCCCTTAACCCATAGTCAAGCTTCAGAAGTAAACCTAGAGGATTCACACAAGGAAGAATAGGAGATCAAGCAAACAGAAGTAAAAGCAACCCTGCCACTTCTTAACAACAAAATTAAAGAAGGTGAGGGGAAAGGAAAAAGTGGGGAGGAAAATCTACACAAATGAAGAAAAACCAAATGAAAAATATAGGTCTCACACAGACCCCTGGGTGATCAGACACTGAGAAAAAAGATTTCAGTATGAACACAATGAAGAGCCCTTGGAATAACTGGTCACATACTACAAACACAGACATCAAGACACTAATAGAGAGAAAAAAAGAATTGAGGAGAGATAAGAGGAAAATAGGAAGGAGTTAATAATGGAGATAACAGCAGTAGAGAATACTGTGATTGAAATAAATAACTAACTAATAAGCATGGAAAGCAGAATTGCCTAAGCAGAAGAAAGAATCTCAGAGCTTGAGGAACAAAATATAGAACTAACCCAAATTGTCCAAACCATAGAAAAGAAGCTTAAAAAAACAGAACAAAACCTTCAAGAGATGAACAATTACTTCAAGAGACCGAACCTAAGAGTAATTGGACTTCCTGAGGCAGAAAAAGAGACAGAGACAACCCTGGAGTAAACATTCCATGAAATTATTCAAGAAAACTTCCCTCATCTCATCAGTGACATGAAAATTCAAACACAAGAGATTCAGAGAACCCCTGCAAGACAACAAATGAGAAGACCAACTCCCAGACACATAATAATTTGCTTAAACAAAGTAGGAATAAAAGAAAAAATCCTAAAGGCAGCAAGAGAAAAAGGTCAAATTTTCTACCGGGTAAGACCAATTAGAATAGCCGCAGATTTATCTACAGAAACCCTTCAGGCTAGGAGAGCTTGGGGCCCAATCTTCAAAGTCCTCAAAGATAATCAATTTCAACCAAGAATAACCTATCCAGCTAAACTAAACTTCATCAGTGGGGAGAATTAAAATCTTTCTCAGACTTTCAATCCCTAAAACTTACGCTGCCTCTAGACTAGCTCTACAAGAAACACTTAAGAAAGTATTAAACACAGAAGAAAGGGAAAAAAGAACAACAACATTCTTCCCAAGAGTGCAGGAAAAAGATTGAAAACACCGACGAATCAACCCCCAAATCAAAAGAAACACAACAAAGAAACAGGATCAACAACACCGCTATAAGAACCCCATGACAGGGATAAACTCTCACAATTCAATAATTAGCCTAAATGTGAAGGGACTAAATGAACCACTGAAAAGACAAAGAATGGCAAAATGGATAAAATCTCATAAAGCAACACTATATTGTCTCCAAAAGACTCATCTCACCAGAAAGGACACTCATAGACTCAAAGTAAAAGGATGGGAAGCAAAATTTCAGGCAAATGGAACACAAAAGAAAGCTAGAATTGTAATTCTAATCTCAGACAAAATACCCATTAAGCTATCAAAAATGTAAAAAGATGAAGAAGGTCACTATATAATGATAAAAGGTTCAAACCATCAACAAGAAATATCCATCCTAAACATACAGGCACCCAACAAAGGAGCACCAATGTTCGTAAAGCAGCTTGTGTGGAAACTTAAAAAAGAGATTGAATCTAACACTATCATGGCTGGGGACTTTAGTACCCCACTCACAACCCTGGAAAGATCATCAAGACAAAAAAACAGCAAGGAGATCCAGAACCTCAATGAGACTCTTGAACAAAAGGACCTAATTGATACCTACAGAACACTCCACCCAATGACCACAAAATATACATTCTATTCAACACCACATGGAATATACTCCATGATCGACCACATCATTGGCCATAAATCAAGCATAAGAAAATTTCATAAGACTGAATTTTGCTATGCACCTTCTCAGATCACAGTAGAATAAAAATAAATATCAAAACAAGGTTCCCCCAAAACCCACAAAGACATGGACACTAAACAGTATAATGCTAAGCAACTCCTGGGTCAATGATGAAATCAAAACAGAGATTAAAAGGTACCTGGAAACAAATGAAATTGAAGAAACATCTTTCCAAAACCTCTGGGATGCCATGAAAGCAGTAGTAAGAGGGGAATTCATGTCTTTACAAACACACATGAAGAAAATGGAAAGGTCACAAGTTAACAGCCTAACAAGTCACCTAAGGAAGCTGGAAATGCAAGATCACCAAAACCCTAATTTCAGCAGAAGAATCCAGATCACCAAAATAAAAGCCCAAATCCAGGACATTGAAGACAAAAAGATAATACAAAAATAACTGAAACAAAAAGCTGGTTCTTTGAAAGAATAAACAACATAGATGGTCCCCTAGACAGACTGACCAAGAAAAAGAGAGAAAAAGCCCAGATAAACTCAGTCAGAAACACAAAAGAGGAAGTCACAAATGACCTGGAAGAAATACAAAAGATTATCAGAGACTACTATGTACAATTGTATGGAAACAAACTTGAAAACCTAAAGGAAATGGAGGACTTTCTGATATCACACAACTTCCCTAGGCTGAAACAAGAAGACACTGACACCCTAAATAGACCAATAACAGTCAAATAAATTGATTACATCATAAGAAAACTATAGACAAAAAAAGCCCTGGACCAGATGACTTTCCAGCAGAATTCTACAAAACATACAAGGAGAAACTGATACCAATCCTACTGGAAGTATTCCAGGTGATTGAAAAAGATGGCAGTCTCCCCAAATCATTTTATGAAGGTAATATCACATTGATACCCAAGTCAGGTAAAGACCCAACAAAGAAAAAGAACTACAGGCCAATATCTTTGATGAACATAGATGCCAAAATTCTCAACAAGAGCCTAGGAAATTGGATTCAACAACACATCTCAAAAATCATCCATCACGACCAAGTAGGTTTCATCCTCAGGATGCAAGCCTTGTTCAACATTCATAAGACCATAAACGTAATTAAATACATCAACAGTTATAAAGACAAAAATCACATGATTATATCAATAGATGTAGAAAAATCTTTTGATAAAATCCAGCACCCCTTCTTGATAAAAACCCTCGAACATCTAGGCATGTATGGAACCTGCCTCAAAATAGTAAAAGCCATCTATGAGAAACCCACAGCCAGCATACTCCTAAACAGATAAAAATTGGACTACTTTCTACCTAATACTGGAATAAGACAAGGATGCCCACTCTCACCTCTCCTGTTCAACAAAATTTTGGAAGTCTTGGCTAGAGCAATCAGAGAAGAGAAGGCAATCAGGGGTATCCAGATAGGAAAAGAGGAAGTCAAGTTATCTCTTTGCAGACTACATGACTCTATACCTTCAAAACACAGAAGAGTCGGTTAAAAACCTCCTTGCACTGATAAAGGACTTTGGCAAAGTCTCAGAGTATAAAATAGATGCACAAAAGATGATCACATTTCTTTACACCAATAATAAACAAACAGAAACCCAAATAAAAAGCATAATTTCATTTACAATAGCCACACAAAAAAAGAAATACCTTGGCATCTTCCTAACAAGAGATGTAAAAGATCTTTACAATGAAAACTACAAAACACTGCTTAAAGAAAACAAAGATGACACAAACAAGTGGAAAAATATTCCATGCTCATGGATTGTAAGGACCAACATTGTTTCTTTCTCTTTTTTTGAGTTTGAGTTTCACTCTGTCGTCCAGATTGGAGTGCAGTGGCTGCTCCCGGCCATTGCAGCCTCGACGATCCTTCGGCGATCCTTCCACCTCAACCTTCGGGATAGCCGGAATTACAGGCACGTGCTACCACGCCTGGCTGATTTGATTTGTTTCTTTCTTTTTTTTTTTTGAAGAACCAACATTGTTAAGATGTCCATTTTACCTGAGGCAATCTACACGTTTAATGCAATAGCCATCAAATTACCAGCAACATTCTTCTCAGACCTAGAAAAAACAATACAGGAATTCATGTGGAAACATAAACGACCAAGAATAGCCAAAACAATCCTCAGCAGCAAAAACAAAGCAGGAGGTATCACACTCCCAGACTTTATACTGTAAAGCTACAATAATCAAAACAGCCTGGTATTGGTACAAGAACAGACATATAGACCAATGGAATAAAATTGAGATTCCAGAAGCAAAACCCCCTTTTCTCAAACAACTCATCTTCAACAAAACCTCCACCGCCCAGTACTGGGAAAGAAGAACCTATTCAGTAATGGTGCTGGGAAAACTGGCTGACCACATGCAGAAGATTGAAACAGTACCCCTACCTATCCCCATACACAAAAAAATTAACTCTAAATGGATCACATACCTAAATGTAAAACCTCAAACTGTAAGAACCTTAGAAAATGCAGGAGACACTCTTATGAAAGTTGGAAGTGGCAACTGATTCCTGGTCAAAACCTGAAGTGCCCAGGCCATAAGAGATAAGATAGACAAGTGGGATCTCATTAAACTGACAAGCTTCTGTAAAGCGAAAGAAGCCATCAAGAGAGCAGGGAGACAGCGCATAGACTGGGAAAATATATTTGCCAACTCCATGTCTGACAAATGCCTAACATCAAGGATCTACAAGGAACTCAAACGTGCTGAAAAGAAAAAAACAAACCACTCCATTACAAAGTAGGCTAAAATATGAATAGACACTTCTCAAAAGAGGATATGCGAGCAACCCACAGACACATGAAAAAATGTTCAGCCTCACTCTTCATCAGGGAGATGCAAATTATAACTATACTGAGATATCACCTAACTCCAGTCAGAATGGCCATCATCAATAATTCAAAAAATAACAGATCCTGGAGAGGATGTGATGAAAAGGGAACACTTCTACATTGTTGCTGGTAGTGTGCCTCTGTGGAAATCAGTGTGGTAATTCCTAAAACTTCTAAAAATTGACCTTCCATATGATCCCGCAATCCCCCTCCTGGGAATATACACTGACGAACTCAGGTCACTCTATGAAAAAGATACCTGCACACGTATGTTTGTCACAGCATTGGTCAAAATTGCAAGAACATGGAACCAACCGTCCAACCCATCAATAGAGGACTGGATTAGAAAAACGTGGTACATATATACAATGGAATAATATCACGCAGCCATAAAGAAGAACAAAGTCATGAACTTTGCAGCAACGTGAATGGAATTAGAGCTTATAATACTGAGTGATCTCTCACAGAAACAAAGAGATGAGTATCACATGTTCTCACTCATAAGTGGACCTTGAACAATTACCATATTACTGTTGGAAAGGGATTGAAAGTAGCGGGAAACTGTGGTAGGGAGATTGGGGGTGGGTAGCTGGGATTGACAGTAGTCGATATCTGCCTAGGGTGGGGGGAACACACCTCATCAATAAGGATACCTGCACAATGAACATTTGTATACCTAACCCTGAATTGTACCCCACACTTTCAAAATAAGAATTAAAAGATAAAAAAAGATTTTTTAACAATTACTCTTTTCAACTTTTTAGTCAAAATTAAGATGATTTCTTAAAATAATGTAATTATCTAATATTTTATTTTAGTACTTAAGTATTTAATATTTAAACATTTAGACATTTGGAATTTAAACTCGTATACTGTGGGACGTATTAATCCAATTGTGTTCCAGAGAGCTACCCAGTGTTCTAACTCATAGTAAACAGCACATATCTTAATGTTCTAAGTTGCCATTTTATTACATAATAAGTTTCTATGTATATTTGAATGTGTTCTACTTTTTCTCTTCTATTGCATTGGTTGATTTGTTTATTCATGTATCAGTACCACACTGCTTTAATTACTGAAGTTTTACAGTTAGTTTTCTTAGGGATTATGGCCATTTATCTCAGTTTTCCTAGACATTTTTGGTTGTTTATGCTAGCCATATAAATTTGCTGATCACCTTGTCTAAATATTTGCTATATTTTGTTTTTATTTTAAATTTATAGTTATACATTTTCCTCTGACAAATCTTTTTCCCTTGATTGTATAAAACTGCATATGTTCAGTTTTCATTATAATCAATATGAAGTTTGGTAAATATTTTTTACTTACATACTTGAGTTTTAGTAATATATTAGTGTGGAAGGAACTTTGAAAATGTTTGGGCTTTTATTCAATTATTTGTCTATTTTTGGTAGAAGCGATCTTTAAAAGTTTCATTAAATGTGCACCTTAGTTCTTCTAGCAAAATAATTTGTTTGCTATGAAATTTCTATATTTTATTTGGGTTACTAGTTCAATTAAAATTTATTTTCTAACATTACCGCATTACATGGGTTAGACAAGATACTAGTCTCTCAGCATCTGAGTTTCCTCATCTGCTAACCCTTAATGTTGGTGGTAACTATCACACAGGGTTAAGTGACTACACACACACACACACACACACACACACACACGTGTGTATTATCTATCTATATCTAGCTATTCATTCATTTTCCTATCTTCTATCATCTATCTTTTACTTATCTATTCATCTATGTATCTATCTATTAAAGACATTTTTTAAATGCTTGGCATTTAGTAATCACTTAAATGACAGCAATTCCCATTGCTGTAGTTTTCACCATCAACAGCAATAGTATTATATAACCTGATTATCGATTAAATTATTTTTGCTAATGTTCAACTTATAGTTTTGAACATTTCAAACACTAAGAAAATTATCAAAATACTTGTTAATTTTTACTACTAGCTATTATTTGACTAAGATTTTAATTTTTTCAAAGAAAATTCTCTGGTCATTTGAGCATTTTAGTTGCACATTTTGAATTTTTGATTTCTTTTTTTTTTTTTTTGAGTTGGAGTCTCACTCTGTTGCCCAGACTGGAGTGCAGTGGCCGTTCCCGACCTCCCAGCAGCCTCGACCTGCTGGGCTCCCAAGATCCTTCTGCCTCAGCCTTCCAAGTAGCTGGAACTACAGGCGCACACTACCACGCCTGGCTAATTTTTTGATTTTTTTATTGTAGAGATAAGGTCTCGTCAAGTTGCCAAGGTGGGTCTCAAACCCGCGGTTTCATAATTTTATAAAAAACAGTGCTGTTTAGCAATACAAGTCATATTTTCTTCTGAAAGAAAAATATTTTTAGATACGATAACTCAGTTATTTTAATCTCCTGCAAAAACTTTCGTGGTGCATGGAATCTAGTGTTATAGAATTAACATTTTTTTCCCAAATGTCAGCTACTCTTTTCAAAAATACCTATTTGTCTTGGACGATTATTTCATAGGTTTAAAACTTAATTTCAGATGTCATGTCACTCAGATAGATGGCATCACATCAAATATTTATTTAGAACTTGACCATGTCTCCTGTTTACAGATGGCTTTGTAGGTACGGGTTCTATGAAGCACTGAGCAATCTTCAAGAATTTGAAAGGTTTACATAGTTACAAGACCTAAGAGACATAAAACTTGATCAAAAAATAACTTTAAAATTTGAGAAGATAAATTTAGAAAATGAACACAAATACATAATTCAATTGTCTGACAAAATGCAGAGCTTTGTTTTAGCTTGATTCAGTGCCAAAGGGCCAATACTTTTGCCAAAGATTATTAAAATAATAGTTTATGTTTTGAACTTATCTAGATATACTTATGTTCTAGTAAATAATCTGTGTATTAAAATCAAATATACAAATATTGGAAGTGTGATGTAGATGAAACTGATTAAGGATTTTTATTTGTATATTTTGTAATATAAACAAAATGTATGGATTTGTATATTTTGAAATTTCTCTATTTGAATCTATAGTCTATCTTTTATGAGTATTGTTTATTCATATTGCAGATATAGATATTTATATGAAAACATGAACTATATAATAAAATTTAATACATATTAAAGAAAAGAAAAGGAATAAACACATCTGTAGTAACGCAAATTCAGTTATATTCAAATTAGTTGCATAAAGTATCTGGAAAACTGTATCTAAAAAAATTAGATAACCAAATAAAAACACTATTTTTTATACTTTAGCAATACACAAAAATAAAGAAACCAGGAAAACATCTCTTGTGTTTTCAGGGTCAACTTGAAAATGTTCTGATAATTCCACACACTCATACAGAAAATAATTTCGCTTACAAAAATATCATCTTAAACAGGATGCTGCTGGACTAAAAATAGACAAGAAGACCATTGAAAAAAATAGATAACCCAGAAAAAAAACGACAAATTTAAAGTCAATTGATTTTTAACAAAGATGCCAAGAACACACCATGAGAAAAAGACATTCTCTTCAATAAGAGGTGTTGGAAAAACTGGATATTCACATAAAGAAGATTGAACTTAGATTCTTATCTCATACCACATATGAAAATCAACTCAAAATGGATTACAATATAAGACCTGAAATGATAAAACTACAAGAAAGAAAAAAAAATAAGGGAAACTCTAAGTGCCACTATTCCAGGCAAAGTTTGTTTGGATATGATCCTAAAAGCACAGGCAACAAAAGCAAAAATAGACGAACAGAATTACATCCAAGTAAAGAGTTTTTGCACAGCAAAGGGAACAATCAACAGAGTGATGAGCCATCCTAAAGGATGGGAGAAAACATTTGTAAGTCTTATATCTGATAGGATATTAATATGCAAAATTTATAAATAAACTTAAACAATTCAATAGCAAAAAAAAAAATAAGCAAAGGTCCTTAATACACACTTCTCAAATGAAGGTAGACAATGACCAGCATAAAATCATGCTTGCTAACACAAACTATCACTAACTAACGAAAAATTTAAAATAAACCACAATGAGATATCACCTAAGACCTTTTAGTAGGGGTATTATCAAAAAAGATGAAAGATATCAAGCGTTGGCAAGGTTATGCAATAAAGGAAATCCTTGCAAGTTGTTGGTGAGAGTGTAAATTAGTCCATCAATTATGGAAAACAGCACTGAGGTTTCTCAAAAAATTAAACATATAACTACCATATGATCTAGCAATCCAACTACAGAAGTGAATATATATTCAAAGGAAATGAAACAAGTATGATGAAGAGATAACTGCACTCTCATGTTCTTTGCTGTATTATACACAATAACCAAGATTTGTAGCCAACATTACTGCTCCTCAAAAGAATAAATGAATTAAAAAAATCTGGTATCTATACCTAATGAAATACTATTCAGCCTCAAAAAAGAAGAATATTCTGTCATATTTTTAACAACACGGATGAACCTGGAGGACATTATGTTAAGTGAAATAAACCAAGCAGAGAAAGATAAATACTGCTAATATCTCGTATGTCAAATCTAAAATAGTTGAATTCATAAAAGCATAGAGTAGAATGGTGGCTACCAGAGTCTAAAAATTGGATTGAGGAGAGGAGATTGGGGAAATATTTATCAAAGAATACAAAACTTTAGTTAGATACGAGGACGAAGTTCAGGAGGTCTATCAGACCACATGGTGACTATAGCTAATATCAGTGTATTGTATTTTTTAAATGGCTAAGTGAGTAGATTTTAAGTGTTCTCACTACAGAAAGTGATAAGTATTTGAAGTAACGTGTATGTTACTTAGCTCAATCTAGCCATTCCACAATGTATACAGATTTCAAAATATCATGTTGTGCATGATAAATTACACAATGTTTACTTGTCAATAAAAATAATGTAATATGAAAACCACAAATATATCATCATATACAATACAGATACGTTTGCAGAATCATTTTAATTATGTGGCCAAAAATGCTCTAGTTAAGAAAACTGTCATTTCCAGTTAAGTAATTATAATTATTTCAATGGTATATTGCTTGTAGTACCAAATTTTTGCATAATGGGTTTCTTGAAAAATCCAGCCAGATGTGCAATATGTTATATCAGTCAGGGTATCTCTCAAGGTTCTAGAAAAACAGGGCCTCTTAATTGACATATATAGTTTCTCTGTGTTATATAGATAGATAGATAGATAGATAGATACACACACATAGATATAATATATTATATTATATCCAATTATATATGTACTTAATATATATTTGATTATTTAAATATCTTTGGTTGTACAAATGGTTTTGGGTTAAATGAATACAATATATAGTGGTGAAAAGTCTGAGCTTTAAGTGTACCCACCATTTTCATCTGTACCCATTGTATGTGATAAGTGACTTTTTCATCCCTCTCCTCTTCCCACCTTTTACCTCCTGAACCTCTAAGTTCACCATGATATTATATTTTTAAAAAAGATATTGAAAACCAAGCCAGGCTCGGTGGCTCAGCCTGTAATCCCGCGCCTTTGGGAGGCTGAGGTGAGTGGATTGCCTGAGCCCGTGGGTTCGAGACCTGCCTGGGCAAGCGAGACCTCATCTCTACAATAAATCAAAAAAATTAGCCGGGCGTGGTAGCACACGCCTGTAGTTCCAGCTACTTGGAAGGCTGAGGCGGAAGGATCACCGGAGCCCAGCAGGTCGAGGCTGTGGTGGCCGGGAGCGGCCACTGCACTACAGTCTGGGCGACAGAGTG
>CAUYQG010094785.1:0-10420 GCA_963574415.1 Tarsius wallacei
GGGCGCGGTGGCTCTCACCTGTAATCCCAGCACTTTGGGAGGAGATAGAGGTGAGAGGATTGCTGAAGTCCAGGGGATCAAGACCAGCCTGGCTCTACACAAACTTCTATATGCAATAATTGCCAGGAGAAAGCACATTTGTTCTGATGGAGTGAAGTACTTTAAAAAGATATATATATATGTATCTATATGTACATATATGTAAATTTTTGCCCAACCAATCTCTTCTTTTACATATATATGTGTGTGTGTGTGTATGTGTGTGTGTGTGTTTGTGTGTGTGTGTGTGTGTGTAAAAGGGGACAAAGGGCCGCTAGTGAGATTGGAGAGGAAGCAGGTCAAAATACAAGTGAGACACATGTTTTATTCGCCATCTGTAGCATTCAACTGGTTCAACTGTAGCTGTTATGAAGAGCATGAGGAAGACTGAAAGGTGACAAATAGCTGTGGCCACAATTTGGCTGAAATTCTCAAGAATTACTTGGAGTCATGGGAGCCACAGTTTTATAGGAATGGGCTTAAGACAAATAAAGAAGGGGAAACAAAGACAATGGATAAAATAACCTATTGAGACATTTTTCTGAGAAGAAAAACAGAAAAATGTAGGAATGTGGTCTAAAGTAATGTTGAAAAAGTATTTTTAAATGAGATATATAATAATGTGTGCATCTTCATGTAGAAATAATCAAGGACAGAGATGCATGTTTAGGACTTCAAGTCAAGGCTGAAAATCTTGTTCAGTCACCTCACAATTGTTACCTTTTCTCCTGCAATCCACAGTGTTCTTATTTACAAAATAAGAATGAAAACTCCCATCTTGGAGGGTCACTGAGATGGGAGAAAACACAGAAAGTGCCAAACACAATTCTAAGCACAAAATTGTCTTCCATGATTGATCATGAAGGAGAAGAAGCAGAGAAAGGAAGAGGAAGAAAATAAGAAAAAAGAAGAGATTATTTTGAAATGGGAGAAGAAAGGAAGCAAGAGAAAGAAGAAGAGGAAGACATGATAATGATGATGATGATGATGGAGAACAAGAAGGAGAAGGTGGAATAAAAATGATGAAGAGAAGAAGAAAAGAAGAAGGGAGAAAGGATAAGCCAAAAGGAAAAAATAAAGTAAGGGATGACGAAGAGAAGAAAGAAGATGAGGAGGAAAAAGAACAAAACGTAAGAATATAATTAGATTTGTCATCTAATTTGTTATTTATTTAGAAATTTTAATTTAGATTAAATTGAAGAAAAAGTGGTAAAAACATTAGGAGGCTGTTGTAAAGATGGAAATACACAACAATGATGAGGCACATTTTGTGAAAAAAGAAATGAAAATATTTCAGTTTCCTTGTAAGAAATTATTAAGAACATATTCAATGGTAGGGAAATGCTGCAATCCAAGAAGACTATTTTGTCAGGAACTATTGCCTGGCAAGAGATGCAATGAGAACAGCATAGAAGATAGGTCAAAAATGGCTCAAAACATTCAACCCTGTCTTGGAAAAATGATGCTGTTGTTAAAGGAAGAGGGAAGTTGGTAAGAGAACTTGTTATCAAGATAGGATGATTAATTTGTTCTGAGACTCATTGAAATGTAGGTGCTTGCAGGGCATCTGGTTGGAAATATCCGAGAGACCTCTGGAAATGTGAATCTGGAGCAAAGGACAGAGGCCAAGTTGCAAATATCTGATTTGGGAATAACCTGCATAGAGGTGATGAATAAAGCTTGAGAAGCTGCAGTCATTCCTCCATAGTAACAGAAACCAAATGCAAACAGTCTTCAACAAAAGGGATCATTTATCACTTATGTCAGCTGGGAAATCCCCTGAGAGAAGGTGGCTTTTGGCGGGGTTAAAGCTGTAGTTGAGGACTAGGCTTGATAGGTATCCTGGGGGTGGGGATGGGATAAGACTCACTGAAAAAAAAACCAATTCACAAAAGCAGATTAACTAGAAAAAAAGCATACAAATGTATTAACGTATGTACAAGGAGAACCACAAAGTGATTATCCACCCCCAGGTGGAGCTCAGACATTTCTATACCCTCTTGAGGTTACAGAAAGATTGAGGACTTGAATCCTGTTAAAACATGTTATGTAATCCCGCGCCTTGGGAGGCTGAGGTGAGTGGATTGCCTGAGCCCGCGGAATCGAGATCCACCTGGGCAACTTGGCGAGACCTCATCTCTACAATAAATCAAAAAATTAGCCGGGCATGGTAGCGCGCGCCTGTAGTTCCGGCTACTCGGAAGGCTGAGGCGGAAGGATCGCCGGAGCCCAGCAGGTCGAGGCTGCGGTGGCCGGGAGCAGCCACTGCACTCCAGTCTGGGCGACAGAGGGAGACTCCAACTCAAAAAAAATAAACAAATAAAATAAAATAAATAAATAAATAAATAATAAAGTAGTAAAATAAAATATTAAAAGTCCAAAATATTTGGAAATTAAGCAATACACTTCTAAATAATAATCCAAGGGTTGGCCAAAGAATAAATCAACAGAAGAAACTGGAAAATATTTTTAAGTGATATTGAAATTACAACATTATTAAAATTTGTGGGATGCAGCCAAAGTAGTAGAGGAAATACATAAATACATAGCTCGCTCGCGCTCGTGCGCTCTCTGTCTCTCTCTCTCTCTCTCTATATATATATATATGTATATATATGATAAAAGGCCTAAATATCAATGGTCTACCACCTCACACCCATTAGAATGGCTATTATGAAAAAACAGAAAGAACAAGTCTTGGCAAGGATGTGGATAAACTGGAACCCTTGTGCACTGTTGATAGGAATGTAAAATGGTATAGCCACTAAGGAAAACAAACAGTTCCTCAAAAAATGAAAAGCAGAGGCCGGGCTCGGTGGCTCAGCCTGTAATCCTGTGCTTTTGGAGGCCGAGGTGAGTGAATTGCCTGAGCCCGCAAGTTCGAGACCCGCCTGGGCAATTTGGCGAGACCTCATCTCTACAATAAATTAAAAAAAAAATTAGCCAGGCGTGGTAGCGCACGTCTGTAGTTCCAGCTACTTGGAAGGCTGTGGCAGAAGGATCGCCGGAGCCCAGCAGGTCTAGGCTGCGGTGACCGGGAGTGGGCCACTGCACTCCAGTCTGGGCAACAGAGTGAGACTCCAACTAAAAAAAAAAAAAAAAAAAAAATGACATCAATTCCACTTTTAGGTACACACCTAAAAAAATTGAAAGCAGTGACAAAAATCGGTATTAGTACATTCACATTCAAAGCAGCATTATTCATAATAGCCAAAAGGTAGCAGCAACTCAAATGTCTGTGACAGATTTGGATAATCTGAATGGATAAATGAAATGTAGCATATACATGCAATGAAATATTACTTAGCCTTAAAAAGTAAGGGAATTCTGATGTATGCTACAACATAAATGAACCTTAGAGACATTATGCAAGTGAAATAAACTAGTTACAAAAGGACAAATATTGTATGATTCCAATTACATAATGTACTTAGAATAGTCAAATTCACAGACAGAAGTGTTGCCAGCATGTGTATGGAGAGGGGAATGTTCTTGTTTGATGGGTACAGAGTTACAGTTTTGAGAGACTAAAAGAAATCTGGAAATGGGTGATGGTGATATTTACATAACAATGTAAGTGTACTTAATGCCACTGAACGGTACACTTAACAATGGTTATGGTAAATTTTGTTATGTGTTTAAGCAATTAAAAAGAAAAAAATCAATGGCTTGAGGCTACTATCTTAAGAAGCTAGAAAAATAAAGCATAGACATAAATAAAAGACAAGCCACAGAAAAAAGTAGAGCCAAAAGTTGACTCTCTGAAAAAATAAGCAAAACGGACAAAGCTTTAAGCCAGATGGATTAAGGGGAAAAATGAGGGTGGGGGCAGCAAAGGCAAACCTGGGAAAGAGATATGAAATAATCAGGATGGTAGCGTATTTCAGAAACCAAGCGTAGAGTACTTGAAAGAGTGGTGATAGTGTCAAAGGCTGCTGATTGGTCAAATAAAATATAAACAAACCAAAGACTGTTTGATTTAGCCACAAAGGAGTCACTGATGACCTTATAATAGCATAAAAGGGAGAAGCAGAAGAGTTAGATGCAAGACACTATAAACAAAGACAAACACACAGAAATGAGGACGTGAAAACTGTCAGTACAGGCAATTCAATGTGAAGTAGTTTTGTTCTAAAGACACAGCAAGGGGGTTAAGATGGATGGAAATAAGGGGTCAAGAGAGAACACTGATATTTTTATAAAATGGAGAAACTAGAAAATTGGGTTTTTTTTTCCTCCCTAGAGATATATTTTTATGGTAAACTATGAGAATGTTTTGATTATTGTTGGAAAAGATACAGGGAAGTGGAAAAAGCAAAGAATAAAGGAAACAAGTGATAATAGATGATACCCTATACAGGTAAGCTAAGGAGACCTAGCAATAGGTTGGGGAGGGTGGGAGGAAAGGAAGGGTAGAGTTACGGTTAGGTTTATTGGTGGGATGGTGAGAAGTAGTGTTCTTGTCTGGCTTTAGCTGTATTTCTCTTTCAAGTTATAAGTAGAGGTAGACTGCTGAGGGGGTGGAGATGGAGAATTTTAAGAAAAATAAAATATAAAACGTGTGGAAAAAAACCAGAAGTATAGCTAGGAGGCACTGAAGATCCAATTGCTTTGAATCATTTCTTAATAAAATAATAATAATCATTAGTTTCTAGTTAAAACTTACACAGTACTCAGTATGTGCCAGGGTTTTACACACTTTTTTGAGATAGACATCAACTGGTTTCTTCATTTTACCAGTGAGGGAAATGAAGGATAGGAAGTTAAGGAACTAGCCCAAGGCCATAAAAGTAACAAAGTCAAGATTTGAAGCCAGGTAGTGTGCTAAGAGTTTGTGCTCCTTACACTACACTATACTGTTTCTCAAAGTAAAACTAGTTGAGGAAAGTAGAAAGAAATAAGGAGGAAACAATACCAGGTGGGTCAAAAAACAAAGAGAGGCAGTGATTCTTGTAAATAAAAACAATTATCTTATAAGTATCATTTGTATAGTTTTATATAGCATGTAAAATGCACCAAAGATAAAAGAAACTGTCCACAAAAAGGTAATGAGTAGTGGAAAAATCCAAAGCAGAAAGGAAGAAAAGCAAAGTGTCAAAGAAAAAGTAAAATGCAGTCATGTACCACGTTTCCCTCAACGATGGAACATACATATATGATGGTGATCACATATTACGCTACCATATTTTCGCTATACCTTTTCTAAGTTTAGATATATTTGGATACATAAATACCACTGTGTTACTTACTGTTGCCTACAGTATTTATACAGCAACATGCTGTACAGTTTTGTGGCCTAGTCAAAATGTAAAAAGGGGGAAAAGCTACCAGTGGAAGAACACACACATCAGTAAACACCAGTAAAAGAGAAAAATGAAACAGAAGCAAAACAAGCACATCTAAGTCTGTGAAAAGTTACTTTCATGAGAAAATTTTCTTACAGAATATTCTTTATTTTCTTATGAAAGAGCACAAACAAATGAAATATTTAACAAAGTATAGTACTGAGTATACTTGCCTGCTAATTATAGGCGATGATCAGATATTTAAGGTCAGAATAAGAGGAAATCTTTTTTTTTTTTTGAGTCAATGTCTCATTGCCGCCCAGGCTGGAGTGCAGTGGCACACTTACGGCCATTGCAGCCTCAACCTGCTGGGCACAGGCAATCCTTCAGTCTCAGCCTTCTAAGTAGCTGGAACTACATAACAGGCGCATGCTACCAGACCTGGCTACTTTTTTGATTAATTGTAGAGACGAGGTCTTGCCAAGTTGCCCAGGTTGGTCTCGAACCCCTAGGCTCAGGTAATCCTCTCACCTCAGCTTCCCAAAGTGCTGGGATTGCAAGATGTGAGTCACCGTGCCCAGCTGAGGAAATCGTTTTTAAAAGGAATTATCTGAAGTGGTTTCAGAAGTCAGAGGGTAGTAGTTCCACCAAAACTTGACTCTAACGCCTCACAGTGTTAATTTACATGCTACCAAGATGTAATCCCAGCACTCTGGGAGGCTGCCGTAGGAGCTTGAGCTCAGGAGTTCAAGACCAGCCTAGGCAACACAGTAAGACTTCGTCTCTACAAAAAAATCAATAATTAGCCAGGCATGGTGGTAACAAGCCTGTAGTCCCAGCTACTAAGAAGTCAGAGGAGGCTGCTGCGGTGACCTGTGAACCTTTGCCACTGCAACTACAGCCTGGGTGACAGAGTGAGAGTTCAGTTCAATCATCATAATAATCATCATCATCATCATCATCATCATCATCATCATCTATATAAAAAAAGTACCAAGCTGGGCTCGGTGGCTCAGCCTGTAATCCCGCGCCTTGGGAGGCTGAGGTGAGTGGATTGCCTGAGCCCGCGGGTTTGAGATCCGCCTGGGCAACTTGGCGAGACCTCATCTCTACAATAAATCAAAAATTAGCCGGGCGTGGTAGCACACGCCTGTAGTTCCAACTCCTTGGAAGGCTGAAGCGGAAGGATCGCTGGAGCCCAGCAGGTCAAAGCTGCAGTGGCCGGGAGCGGCCACTGCACTCCAGTCTGGGTGATAGAGTGAGACTCCAACTCAAAAAAAAAAAAAAAAAAAAAAGTACCAAAAGGGAAGAATATTCAATGTTGTTCTCCAAGAAGAGTGAGACATTAATAAGCTTCACTCACTGACTTTCATTCTTGTAAAACAAAGTTATCAATATGAAATAAAATGATAATACAAGTCAGCAATTTACTCCAGGACACACTAAATAAAAATGTGCCAGCCAAGATCATTCTGACACTAATAATAATATTAATGAAGAAATTACTGCAATATTCAATGTGGTCTTCAAGCAGGACTATAATACAAATCTAACACATTAAAAAAAAAATTTTTTTAAGGGCATATATATAATCCCTGTTTTAAATCCCGTGGCTTAAAATCTAAACATTTCCAGCTCATTGTCTAAAATGAGGTGAAGTTTTTCTAATATAAAGAATAAAGAAGCCGGGTTCGGTGGCTCAACCTGTAATCCTAGTGCTTTTGGAGGCTAAGGTGAGTGGATTGCCTGAGCCCGCGGGTTCGAGACCCGCCTGGGCAACTTGGCAAGACCTCATCTCTACAATAAATCAAAAAAATTAGCCAGGTGTGGTAGCACGTGCCTGTAGTTCCAGCTACTTGGAAGGCTGAGGGGTAAGGATCGCTGGAGCCCTGAAGTTCGAGGCTGCGGTGGCCGGTAACGGCCACTGAACTCCTTTCTGGGCAACATAATTAGACTCAAACTAAAAAAAAAAAAAAAAGAAAGAAAGAAAAACTAATGTGACTTTAAGCATAACAGGAGAAAAATTTTAAAGTTACTCTGAGGTATCAAGGACTATTTCACATTTAACTGTTAAATGTGGTGGCATTTAAAGCAAAACACTCCATAAACCTTACATAAAAAGCATACTCAATAGCAGTTAAAAATGTCAGGAAACCACAGGGAAAAAAAATTATATTCCATATATGTAATATTTATAGGGTATTAAAACTAATAGTTGGAAGGAGCCTAATTAATTAAAAGCCTCCTAACTAATGAAGGAAGTCCTGTTACAACAGTTTTTGATGCTTGGTAATTTTCAGTGATGAAAGAGTATTATGCTTTTTGAGGTTAGGAAGAGCTACCACCAGTTTCAGAGGATCACTGTAGACATGGACATGGAAGATACAGCATGTTATTAGCTTTTATATAGCTGTCAATACTGTTTTATAATAAAATTTTTTTAAATCATTTCCTCTAGCATTTTATTATTAAAAATTCCAGGTACAGCACAATTTAAATAATTTTATAGTTGAATGCCTGAATAGCCATACCCAGACTCTACCACTAACATTCCAGTATATTTATTTAAGCATATATCTACCCACCACATCCATCCACCTTGATTTTTGATACTCTATACTTTTTTTTTTTGTGAGTCAGAATCTCACTTTGTCGCCCAGGCCAGAGTGCAGTGGCACAATCACAGCTTACCACAGCCTCAGATTCCTGAGCTCAGGCAATCCTTTTGCCTCAGCCTTACCAGTAGCTGGGACTACAGGCTAATTTTTTTTATTTCTTGTAGAGACAAGGTCTCACTATGTTGCTCAAGCTGGTCTCAAACTCCTGGACTCCAGCGATCCTCCTGCCTTGGCCTCCCAAAGTGCTGGGATTATAAGTATGAGCCACTGTGCCTGGCTGATACTCTACTTTTAAAATGCCTATTAAAGTGGTATCTAAATGCAGTTTCTGAAGCAGAGTCAGAAACTCCCACACTTCTTAAAAGGGAAAATGATATACAGTCATATGCCACATAATGATGTTTCCCTCAGCAAAGGACCACATATATGACAGTGTATAAGACCATATTTTTATCATGCCTTTTTATGTTTAGATACACAAACACCATTGTGTTACAAATGCCCACAGTATTCAGTACAGTGACATATTGTACATGTTTATGGCCTAGGAACAAGCAATGCATGCCAGTACTAAGGATGTGTAATAGATATTACATGGACATGGGGCTCTTGGCATGCAATCTTCAGTGTTGCTATAGGATAAACATTGGTCATTATTCATGGTGACTGAAAATAAATTCGGCCAGGCTCGATGGCTCAGTCTGTAATCCCAGCATTTTGGGAGGCTGAGGCAAGTGGATTGCCTGAGCCCACGGGTTCAAGACTTGCCAGGGCAACTTGGTGAAACCTTGTCTCTACAATAAATCAAAAATTAGCTGGGCATGGTAGCATGCATCTGTACTTCCAGCTACTTGGACGGCTGAGGCGGAAGAATCGCCGAAGCCCAGCAGGTGGAGGCTGCGGTGGCCATGAGCGTGCCACTGCACTCCAGTCTGGGCGACAGAGTAAGACTTCAACTCAAAAAAAAAAAAAAGAAAATATATTCAATTTTGTGACTTGTTACATTTAATTGTAAGATGTAGCAAAGCAGCTAAGTGCTAACTCTGAAAACAGCCTTGAGTTTGAAGCTTCGGTCTGCCACTTACTAGTGTGACACCCTAGGTATATCATTTGGTTCTTCTGGATACGTTTCCTTGCTTGCAAAATAAGAAACCAGTAGCAATATCAAAGGGTTAACATAAGATTTAAATAAAACAATGTATAAAATGTGTAGCATAGCTGGCATACACTGGGTTATACCCACAGAAAGGGTATAACAAATTTTAGCAATTATCATCATCATTGTATTAGTTCATTCAGCCTACCACAACAGGCTCTGGGTGCTAAGTGACTACCATGCAACTGTTTCTAGCATTCTTTTTCATTACCTTATGTGTCCTAATAACCAGGCAGTCTGTTTTATTGAGATTCAAGACAGAATGAGGGTGAATGGATCCAAAGTGCATACATTCTCCATCTTCCCATTTCGTCCCCTGATAGAAACAGATGTTCACTCTATTATCAAAAGCAGTGACATACTTATGGACACACTTATGGACAAAACTTTTGCTTTTCTGAACCTGACAGAGGGCTGATAAACTGCTTAATTGTGCTGTTTTAGACAACCATTGCTCCCTCTTAAAACTTCATTAGAACTCAATATTTAAGACCACATAATTATGAATTTCTATCAAATTTGGTCCAATTCAAATAAAATGTGTCATCTCCACACGCAGCATATATATGCCAGTTTTGTTGTGTGGCACCAAGTAGATGGATTGATAAAACCTCTACCAACTTCATGCCTCTTTAAGACATCATTTTCAAGTATAAGTTGCGGTTCTACTTTTTTTTTTTTTGAGTTGGAGTCTCAGTTGCTCAGACTGGAGTGCAGTGGCCACTCCCGGCCACTGCAGCCTCGACCTGCTGGGCTCCTGTGATCCTTCCTCCTCGGCCTTCCAAGTAGCTGGAACTACAGGCACACGCTACCATGCCCGGCTAGCGGTTCTACTTTTAAGGATTTTTTATTTAAAAATATGACATCTGCAAAAACTTAAAATCTACTTCCGCTTTAACTTCTAAAAATTAGCCAGTGTGGTGACATGTGCCTGTAGTCTTAGCTACTCAGTAAGCTGAGGTGGGAGGATTGCTTTAGCCCAGGAGGTCAAGGCTGTAGTGAGCTATGAATTACACCACTTCACTCCAGTCTGGGCAACAGAGCGAAACCCTGTCTCAAAAAAAAAAAAAAAAAAAGATTGATTCCGAGTCTTCTGGCTAAGGGAAAGAACTAAGACTAATTTTTAGAAGTTAAAGCGGAAGTAGATTTTAAGTTTTTGCAGATGTCATATTTTTAAATAAAAAAAAATCAGCCGGGCGTGGTAGCACACGCCTGTAGTTCCAGCTACTTGGAAGGCTGAGGCGGAAGGATCGCCGGAGCCCAGCAGGTCGAGGCTGCGGTGGCCGGGAGCGGCCACTGCACTCCAGTCTGGGCGACAGAGT
>CAUYQG010094787.1:0-13076 GCA_963574415.1 Tarsius wallacei
GGTTTCGCCTGCCCAGGCGGGTCTCGAACCTGTGGGCTCAGGCAATCCACTCACCTCAGCCTCCCAAGGCGCGGGATTACAGGCTGAGCCACCGAGCCCGGCGTTTTTTTTTTTTCTTTTTAATCTTTCTAGTGCTTGGGATATGTTGAACTCACTGGACAAGTGAGTTTTAAATTTTCACCAAATTTGGGAAACTTTCAGCTCTTGTGTCTTGAGATATTTTTTCCCTCTCCTTTTCTACTTCTACCTTTATTCCAATTATATGTATATCAGGCTATCTGAGGCTCTTCCATGAGTTATTGCTGCTCTGTTCATACTTTTCAGTCTTTCTCCTTGCTGTATCTCATTTTGGATTGTTGGAATTTCTGTGTCTTCAAGTTCACTAATTTTTTCTTCTGCAGTATCTAATCTGCCCTTTATTCTATCAGTATATTTTTCACCTTAGAAATTGTAATTTTCATTTGGGTCTTTTAAATATTTTCCCTGTTTCTTCTTAACATGTTTATGTATTTTTCTACTTTCTTGAACCTATGAAATACCTTTTTTTGAGTCAAAGCCTCACTGTGTCACCCAGACTGGAGTTCAGTGACATACTCATGGCTGTTGCAGCCTCGACCTGAGGGTCTCAGGCTATCCTTCAGCCTCAGCCTTCCAAGTAGCTGTAACCACACATGTGTGCCACCATGTTTGGCTAATTTTTAGATTTATTGTAGAGATGAGGTCTTGCCAAGTTGCCCAGGCTGTTCTCGAACCCCTGGGCTCAGGCCATCTTCTTGTCTCGGCCTCCCAAAGTGCTGAGATTACGGGCATTTGACCAATGCTGCTGTTTGTACCATTGCTGGTTAATTTTCTGTTGCTTTGTTTTTCTCATTTTGAATTATGGTTTCTTGTTTGCATGCCTTGTAACTTTTGGATGAATGTAAGTCGGTGTGAGTTTTACCTTTTTGGTTTCTGGATATTATTGTTTGATTTAAGCATTTTTGAGCTTTGTCCTGGGACGTTATTAAGTTACTTGGAAACAGTTTGATGCTTTTGAGACTTGCTTTTACACTTTTAAGGTGGGAACAGTGCAGCCTTTAGTCTTGGGCAAATTTTGCCCCACTACTGAGGCAATAATCCTGAGGATTCTTTATTATGCTGCTTGTATTACTTGCTTTTTCTACGTTGACTTGTGGAAACACAACTATTTTTGGCACTGCTTGAGCCATGTGGAGTTTTCCAGTGCTTGGTTCAGGTGGTTCTAGGGTAATTGCTTCACCTCCATGCGCTCATTGTTAATCATCTGACTATTCAAGGGGGATCCTGTGCAGAACTTCAGACTGTTTTCTCTTATAGCTCTCTCCTCTCACATTCTGCCTTGTGCACTCTAGCCGCCTTGGCCTACCCAAATTCCCAACTCCTTTTTGAGTCTGGGAGATAGTACTTGGCCTATATTCCCCTACCTTTGTCTTAGCGTGGAAACTCTTTCCAGGGAGTAAGCTGGAATAATAACAGAAGTTACCTAATTTGTTTCCCCTTTCTCAGAAATCACTGTCTCGTATTACTTATTCGCTAGTGTCTGAAAATGTTGTTTCATGTATTTTGCTTGGTTTATTGGTTAATGTGACTGGTAAATCTGGTTCCCTTTATGCCATTTTGGCAAAAAGCGGCAAGCCTTGATAAATGTGTAGTTTCGATTTTGTGTTTAAACCTGTTTATGCTGACTACTACTTGCTAAAGAACAATTCTTAATTTACTTTTACTGCAGGAATGTTCTATTTGCTTAAATTTGAGTAGTATTTGGCATAGAGTGTAGTGGAGCATGGAAGGGTTTAAGGATGGTATAGGAGTGAAAAGATCAAATGCCAAGTAGAATCGGTGCCTTAATGCAAACACAAATATTTCTTATTTTGAGGCCATACATTTATATATGATTAATGGATGCTTTAGTCCCGAGCGTCTATCTTCATTCCATGGAACACTGTTGTCCCATAGATTTTAACTGGTTTTCACAACAAAAAGAGTTCTTTGTACCAAATGTATTAAGGAAACTTGGGAATAAAGAAAGTTAAATATTTATTGTAGCACTTCTCAAAACTAGTAATGTACTAATTAATTCTATGAGTGACCAGTGAACCAGTTTACACTTAGTCATTGGACTTTAATGATCATTTTCTGAAAATCTTTAGAGGTGTGGCGTTATTAAATGTTTAAGGATATTTTCATACTGTTTCAATAAAATGGATTTAATTATCATGGAATACTTACCTAAGTGGATTCAACAGTTCATATTATTAGTAAATTTACTGATTTCTCCTGATGGAGATTTACGCTCTTTCCAATCTTCTGCCAGTACAATCATGTATATGTTATTTTCTACAGTTTGTATATTTATTTGTAGGACTAATTCTTAGAATTTCTTGATTAAAGAAGGATAAATACACATGTATAATATGCACATATATACATATGCATGCATTTGTATTTTTGATATTGGCATTTTTTTCCCCATAGAAGTTTTGTCAGTTTTTCCTCATGTCACTATTTTATTTTTGTTTTTATTTTTATTTGAGTTGGAGTCTCAGTCGGTTGCCCAGGCTGGAGTACAGTGGCATGCTCACGGTCACTGCTGGGCTCTACCTGCTGGGCTCAGGCGATCCTTCCACCTCAGCCTTCCAAGTAGCCAGAACTACAGGCGCCGGCAACCACGCCTGGCTATTTTTTTTTTTAATTGTAGAGATGAGGTCTCACCAAGTTGCCCAGGCTGGTCTCAAGCCCCTGTGCTCAGACAATCCTCTTGCCTCAGCCTCCCAAAGTGCTAGGATTACAGGCCTGAGCCGCCACGCCCAGCCTCATGCCACTTTTAAAGCCTCTGTTAAGAGACGTTAGAAGAATATTCTCTAGTTGCCCTCCGGTATTATTCATCCCCCCCCCCCCCAACTGTGTTTGAATGTCTGCTTACTGGTCCTATTCATTACTGGCTTAGTATGTTTTGAGGCAGTCTGTCTAGAATAGTAATTAAACATGTGTCCTTGGGGGCCATTGCTTTGCTAAACTCTGGTCTGTCCAGGTGTCCTTAGAGCTATGGTTGCCATGTTTCCCTAAGTTTGGCCCTCTCCCCTACCTTGGGGAGGTGAATCCCCTCCCTCTCTCCCTCCCTCTCATTTACTTTCTAAGTAAACTATTTTGTGCAGTCTTTTCTTTTAAAAAATGTTAACTCAGAGCCGGGCTCGGTGGCTCAGCCTGTAATCCTGCGCTTTGGGAGGCTGAGGTGAGTGGATTGCCTGAGCCTGTGGGTTTGAGACCCGCCTGGGCAACTTGGCGAGACCTGATCTCTACAATAAATCAAAAAATTAGCCAGGTGTGGTAGTGCGTGCCTGTAGTTCCAGCTACTCGGAAGGCTGAGGCGGAAGGATCTCCGGAGCCCAGCAGGTCGAGGCTATGGTGGCTGGGAGCAGCCACTGCACTCCAGTCTGGGCAACAGAGTGAGACTCCAACTCAAAAAAAAAAAAGTTAACTTGGAAGGTCAGCAAGTTATTGTATCTTAATTTCCCTATCTGTAAAATGGGAGAATAAGGGTACTTTGGTCAAGAACTGCTGTAATTAAATGAATTAATACATATATAGCACTTAGTGTCTATCTCATAATAGATGCTGTGTAAATATTGTCTATTATCATTTCATTTTGAAATTCATGAGCAGGGCTGTCTTTTCTCCTTCATGTTTTCTGACTGTTAATGTTTCTTTTTCTGTGAGTTGCAAGTAATCTTTAAATTTTACTAAAGTAGTACATGTATGTAGTTCAGAGTTTTTAAAAAAATGCAGTAAAGCTTATAAAAGCAGTTACCCATAGCTCCCTTCCCCCATTTTTCTCTCTCAAGTTTCACCTCTTTATGCTGGTCACATTTACCTTCATATCTAATATGCTTGTGTTACTACTTCTTGATTTTTCCAGTTTTTAAGTATTTTTCTTTTCTTTCTTTTTTTTTTAAACTATGGAGGGTGAAGATTTAACTTTCTTTTTTTCTCACTGTCCTACTGTACTCTTGCACTTGTGTATTCAGCATTTGCATTGTGATTATGTAAACTTCTCAGTAAAACTTGGTTTCTCCTGAATTTAATAATTTTCTTTTTGTTTGATCATTTTTCTATGCATTTCTCACTGATTTTGATTCACCTGCTAATTTTTTCAGTTCTCTGCTGAGTTCTAATCAGTTGTTTAAATCACGTCTCCTGAGGAAACTTTGTCTTAGTCTATTCGGGTTTCTATGACAAACTACCGTACGTTAGGTAGTTTAAACAACAAACATTTATTTCTCACAGTTCTAGAGACTGGAATGTCCAAGATCAAGGTACTGGCAGAATCTGGGCATATTTGGTGAAGGTCCATTTCCAGGTTTGTAGATTGCTGTCTTCTCACTGTGTCCTCTCAAGGTGGAAGGGTTAGGGAACTCTTTGGGGTGTTTCTTATGAGGTCACTAAACCCTTCACGAGAGCTCTACCCTCATAACCTAATCAGTTCCCAAAGGCTCCTCTTCTAATAACCGATCACATTGGAGGTTAAGATTTCAATGTATAAATTTTTTGGTGGGGGACACAAACATTCTCTATAGCAGCCTTCTAATTAGCTCCATTCTGTACTGATGTTTTTCCTCCCCTCAATGAGTATATTAACATTGTTTTACAGAAAAAGGCTCCTTCACTACTTAATGTTTTACATCTTTTTAACAGTAATATATCAGTATATTAGGTTTTCCTTGTATAGTACTTAACCCTAGTGAAAGGAAGACTTGTATGCTCTTAAAAATTTATACATGAATGTTTATAGCAACTTTATCCATAATTGACAAAAAAGTGAGAACAACTCAAACATCCTTCAACAGGTAAATGGATAAACTAATACATTCTGCTCAGCAAAACTGATGATGATGATGATGATGATGATGATAAAAACTATCCATACACATGAAGAACTTGGATGAATCTGAAGGACATCGTGCTGAGTGATAAAAACCAGTTTCAAAAGATTGTGTACTATACGATTCCATTTATATGACATTCTCAAAAAGACAAAGCTGTAGTAATGGAGACAGGTCAGCAGTTGCCAGGTTATGGGTTAAAGTGGGGGGTATGGCTATAAAGGGACAGCCTAAGCTCTTTATCCTGATTGGTATGTATACCGATCTACGCATGTGTTAACATTTATATAACAGTATACCAAAGGAAAATCAATTTGACTATAATTTGTAAATAAAATAACAAATAAATTAACCACTCAGGATACTGGTAAATGACCAAAGGCATACAACAAATTTAAAAGCTTTTTTTCAAGGAAAATAACTGAACCTCAGTAAAAATTGTGGGAGTTTGGTGTGTTCATCTGGGATACTCCCAAACCCCTGTCCCACCATGGTCCTTGGTATGGTACTTCTACCAGGACCAGCAGGGAAAAGCTGTGAAAAATCTAGCTCCAATGACAGGGCTGACTTGATTTGAAACAGCTCAGTATCTGTGGGGAATTGGATTCAGGACCCCCAGTGGATACCAAAATCCACAAATGTTCAAGTCCCTAATATAAAATGGTATAGTATTTGTATATAACCCATGCATATCCTCTCATATACTTTGAATCATCTCTAGATTATTTACAATACCTAATAGAAATGCTATGTACCTAGTTGCTATACTATATTGTTTACGGAGTAATGACAAGAAAAAGTCTGTACATGTTCAGTACAGATGCAACCATCCTTTTTAATTTCCTGATTATTTTTGATCTGCAGTTAGTTGAATCCACGGATGCAGAACCTACGGATACAGAGGGCCAACTGTATATACAAAACAGCAATTGAACATCAAACAACTGGGGAAGTCCAAAATCACAGCTACCTGAAGCTATAATATTGGTGGGGGCAATCTTAAAACCAGCTGGAAATTTTACTGGGTATAATGTGGGAAATGAGACAGCCGTAGTAGACCTTGATAAGCTCACACGTATTCCTGGGCTCCTGGAAAGCTATGCACATTCAGGGAAGACCAGAAAGACCTCCAGTTATCTACTCACTTGGCTCAGCATGATGCTTTGCTCAAGCAGAAAGTAAAAGAGCAGGTTTGTAAACTACTTGTGAACATCGATTGTGGTCCCAACCAACACATAGACACCTCTATAAAGGACAGAAGCCTTACTGGCTCAAGATATTTAAGCATGACCTTTTATTTATCATTGGCTGGTCACCAAACTATACTGACCCAGGGGTGACTTCTAGATAGCCAAGCTTAAAAATTGAGGAAAAAAACAAAAACATAAACAACTGATCAGGGACATCAGTGGGTCACACACAATTCAGAAGACTACAAAATTAGTCCAGACAAACAGCAAACACAATAATCTGGGAGGTAGCAGGGCTCAGAATCTCAGGTTGTTACAATATGTTATTGAAAATGTATAATTTTCAACAAAAATTTATGAGACTTGCAAAGAAACACTGCAAAAAAGGCTGGGGAAATTACAAGGAGACTAAGGTGACAAGATAACGTAATACAAAGTATAATTCCTAAAAGATCCTGTATTTTAAAAAATAACTATAAAGAACACTGGGAGAATGAAGAAATTTTAATATGGTCTACATATTAGATAATAATATTGTCAATGTTAAATTTTCAAAAAGTTGCAAGTTACCTTAGACAACATTCTTGTTCTTAGGAAATCCATGAGAGAGCAATAGAGAGCATGAGCGTGCACGCACAGGCTATCTTTTAGCTTTTCTGATGGCTTGACATTTTTCAAAATAAAAAAGTTAAACTAGAAACATAATTCAACAATAGGGGATTAATTAAATAAGTTCCAGTGCCTGCATATGGTGAAATAGTCTAGAAAGGCCAAAAAAAGAAATGGTAATATGTGTGATACTGGAGAGACCTCCAAGTAAAGTATTAAAAAGGCAAAGGCAAACTGTTGAACATTGTTTACATTATGTAAAAGCAAATACAACTACAAACACATGCAGAATCACTGGGACAAACAGAAGTTGATAATAGTAAGGAGATGGGGAAAGCTTTTGGTTCTTTGTGTTTTTTTCCACATTATAGCTTTCTTCACTATTTGAATTTTCTGCACATGCATGTTCTACTTTTTTTTTTAATGTCAGCAGTAATCTGGGTCATAGTTGGTGGGCATTTTTTTGTTGTTTTCTATACTTAGGGGAATAAAAGAGAAGACTAAAAAAGGAGAAGAGTAGATACAGGAATTCCAGCAAGCCTCAAATGCATTACCCAGTAAGTGAATACTTTCAAATACTCGCTCTTTCCTTTCAGTAGTATAGTATTCAGAGTCATTTTTACTGTGTTTTAAATAGAAATGCCTGAAGCCTTTTTTTTTCTTTGAAAGGGGGCAGGGGAGAAGTAGGAGATACTGTCACTGTCTTAAGTTCTCCTGTTTTGGAATTTGCAGCAGCAGTTCAGTATTGACACCTGTGTATGCCTGAGTGTCTCACCTACGTTCTCTCATTTAAACCTCACAACCACTCCGAGTTAGTGCAGCTTTTATTATTCAGTATTTGAGGAAAGTGAGTCTGTGAGAGATTAAGTTGCCTTAGGTCCCATAGGTAACAAGTAACAGGAAACACCAGATTGGACTCTATATAGCTCTTAAGAATGACTTCTAATATGATAACAGTATCACGCTAAGCAGTTTCAAACTACAGGTAACACCCTAATGGAAATCAATTAAGTAGATCAAGACCAGACTTTTAGCAAAATAAGTATCAGAATGGATTTTATGTTAGGCAAATAAATAGTATTTCGTACAGTTTTTTGTGCCATGTGACTATGCATATATACTGAATGGCAATGTAAAATCCATTATGCTGGGTCAAGGTAAAAACGTGTTTTGAAAAATACTGTTTTATCATGCTTAAATTTCATATAAGCACCTGTGTCCTCACATTTTTTTTTCCCTGCTGAAGTACACTTAATAGCTGAGAAGTTTAGGAATCATGGGGACATAAATATTATATAAATTACTTCTGAAGTCTCATGTTCTAACTTTAAAATTCACATGCATTTTAGATTGTGTTTATATTTTAATATAAAAACAGTTGCGTATCCCCAAAATTGTAGGTAAAACTGACATTTCAGGAAGATGTTTAAGTTTGATAAGTATATATCTCTTCTCCACCCACTCTCATCACCCAGGGGGCTACATTCTGCTTAGTATGAGCATAGCTGGAGCTAGGTTCTGTTACTTGGTTCATCTCCATTCCAAAAAATGTAATACATTTTAAATCACAAAACTCTACCTTTCTGTGGGATTTAAGTTTGATGATACTAACTGCTTCTCCATACCTCGTTGTATTTACAAAATACTCCTCCTCAGTCAGAGATTTATATTATAAAAACCTCTTTGTCTTCCAAATCCGCAAAAGAAAAAAGACAAGAAACTCAAGAAAAACTAGGCAAAGTACGGGGACCAGACTATTCACCAAAGAAGAATTATATGTAGACAATAAACAAAGGGATGCTCAAATCATTAATAATGAAATACAAAGTTTAAACTATGAAATACTGCTTTTTTGCCAATAAGATTGGAAAAAATAAAACTTGGTGTTGCTTAGCCTATAAGGAAAAAGACACTTAAGCACACTTCAATGAAAATGTAAACAACCTTTATTGAGGCATTTAAAACATTTGACCCAGCAATTTCATCTGTATCCTATGCAAAACTGTGTAAAAGTACATACAAAGATGTTCCTGTCCTATTCTTTGCCATTGTACAAAATTAGAAACACAAACCCCCAGTAATATAGAATTGATTACAGTACACTTATACTGGAGATACTAAGCAGCCATTTTAAAATATATTCAGGAGTGGGATGGCTAGGCCATAAGATAAGTTTTCAAACTGTGAAAAAGTTTGAAATAGTGTGAGAATTACCAAAGTGTGACAAACACACAAAATGAGCACATGCTGTTGGAAAAATGGCTCCAATAGCCTTGCTTGACATAGACTTGCAAACCTTCAAAAAGACACTGCCATTTACAGACTTTCAATTTGTAAAAAAGCAATATCTGTGAAGCACAATAAAGCAAGCTAAGCCTGTTCTATCCTGTTCCTTCTTCCATACACATCCAACTGCCTCAAACCAAAAATGTTACAATTTGTTTCTCCAATCCTTTAAAAATATCCCCTTTCTACTATTCAGCGTTACAGTGTCATTTCAGGTCACTGTATCAACTCACTGCTCCCAAGATTTAGGAGAGTATCACGATTTATTGTAATCATTAATGATGCATCCTAAATAATTTGTAAAGGGTTAACAAAACCTTCCCCTCTATGGATAAATTTGACCTATTTGCCAAATGTTAATCAGGTCGTATTTGTCTGAATGACCATTGAGCCTAAGGCTCTTCAGTGGTGCTGCAGTTACTAATGATAGTAATAGTGCCAAAGTATTCAAATGCTCTACCCTTTTTAATGTCATAAGAGCTAAGTGCAGTGGATAAAAGCGTGGACTCTGAAACCTAGCTGGTTTTGAATTTTAGCTTCATATTGTGTGGGCTTGGACAAGTCAATCTCTCTGTACTCAATAAAACAATATTTTGTGGCAGCTACCTCGTAGGATTATTGTAAGAATTAAAGGAATTAATACTACAGTTTAAGATTTCAAGCAAAAATTAGAATTTTTGAAAATTTGTATACACCATCACTGTTAACTTTATGAATCATAATTTGTATCTGTCTCAAACCTCCTGTTTCATCAAGTTTTTAAAATTAATTGCTGTCTGCCTGTACATCATATTCTGTTTGTAACTGTAGTTAGATCCTTTTCTTATTCCTGATGTTTTTAAAATTTGTGTTCCCTTTTGCCCTCTCCCTAGGCCTGTTTAGAGGTACATGTTGTTTACCCTTTCTAAAACCAATTGTTGGATTTCTTTTTGAGCAAGTTTTAAATGTTGTACCACAAATCATTTATAATAATGAACATATGTGTGTATTATCACCCTTGTTGCATCCCAGTATGTTTCATTAAATCAAAGAGATGGCTTTTCAGGATCATGTATAATCCCAGAAATAGCCAGGCAAGTATTACATATATCAGAATAGACGAGGTGTGGTGGGGTGGGAAATGAGAACTACTTGCCTATACAGCACTAATAAAAAATGCAAGGACTTCCAAGATATAACACCACCAACCACCCTTACCAAATCCTTGCTTTCCCCAGACATAGCACTTTTTCTTAGCTCTGTGCATTAGTTTATAAGATATAGTATGTCAAAATGGTTTTTTTCCCCTGACTCATCTATGTAGGATCTACTGTGGACTAGAATTATATCATATATATAAAATCAGTTGCTTCATATCACACCACCACCCCAAACGTGTGCCTCTGTCACCTCTCTCTCTGACTGGGGCCTAATTTTCATTCATCTATCCACAAGTCACATAGTAGGGTTGTCATTCTCTCATCAGAGATCCAGCTAACAGGCCTAGGCTATCTATTAGTATATTTACCAAACAGACATATGTAATAAAGAGGAGAAACTAACTTTTTCTATGATGTTAATAATGAAATAATAATGAAAAGCTTAAACCAACATGCATTTCCCAGACCAGAGGGACAAAAGTTTCCAGACAGATCAAAGTATATCACCATGGTTTTTCAGAATACCAGATACAGATATAATCCTAAAAGTTGAGGAAGGAAAAATGTGAAGGTTAAAAAAAAAAACAAAAAACTCAGATTATATATAAAATGGACCACCTTGAACACAGAAAGAAAGAAGGCAAAGAAACAGTAATTTCAAAATTTTAAAGGAAAATGATTTCCAACTTAATTAGGTTAGAAGAACAGAGAAAAGCAAGGCATCTAAGAAATAGAGTTCGACAAATACATTTATTGGTGTATTTACTAGAAATACCATTAGCAAGGTAAAAATAGTTTATTAATCAAAAGCTGTTATACTGAAAGGAATAGAAAGTAAACAGAATGTGAATTGCAGGGGAGGGGGAAAGACACAGAAACCGCACTATAAGCTCATTATTTAGAAATAATGGAGATAAATACCAAAAGTAACAGGCATTGAAGACAGTACCTCCACTGTCTAAGTGGAGGACTGCTGCTTTTCACAAGTCTTGTGGCACCACTCGAGGTTTGTTTTTTTAAACTGTGTACTTGTATTTTCTTAATTAAAAAACAAAACAAAACAATACATGGATAAGACGTGAATAAGGGGCTTAATAAATATTTAAAATTAAATGGGGACTGTGAGACTAAATGAATTAAGGTAGAAAAAAGAAAGGCTAATTAAATAAGAGAAAAATCAAGAGATCTTGGTATGTCAAAAAACTGAAAGAAGAAAAAAAACTTTTAAAGAATGCAAAAATAGTCTATCTTGAATAATGTTGAAAAGGCAAGTAAGATATAAGAAAAACAAGCAACCTGCTATGTATGTATTGCCTTTGGGACACAAATAGCAATAATGAAAAACTACCCTTGAACAATCAGGACCAGTAGTCTAGCTTAAAACAGCAGTGATCTAAAATATATCATAAAAATGAGGCCGGCCTCAGTGGCTCAGCCCGGCACTTTGGGAGGCCAAGGGGAGTGGATTGCCTGAGCCCACGGGTTCAAGACTCACCTGGACAACTTGGCACAACCTCTTCTCTACAATAAATCATAAAAAATTAGCCGGGCGTGGTAGCATGCGCCTGTAGTTCCGGCTACTCGGAAGGCTGAGGTGGAAGGATCGCTGGAGCGCAGCAGGTCGAGGCTGCGGTGGCTAGGAGCGTGCCACTACGCTCCAGTCTGGGTGACAGAGTGAGACTCCAACTCAAAAAAAAAAACCAAAAATAAAAAAACACACAAAAGAAATGTCATAAAAATGTACAGGCGGGTTCCTCAGTTTAAGACAACCCAGCAGGTTCAAGCAGACATCCATTTCCTGGTTCCAAGGTATTAAAGTAAAACAAAACAAAAACGACATTGAATAAATGTTTCTCTTAATATAGAAGTAGGTTCTCAATTATGTTTTATACAGCCTGATGAGTATTAATAGATTATATGAAGACACACATAGTTAGAAAAAGGACAGGCCTAAAAAGTGAACTCTGAGCCGGGCTCGGTGGCTCTGCCTGTAATCCCGTGCCTTTGGGAGGCTGAGGTGAGTGGATTGCCTGAGCCCGCGGGTTCAAGACCCACCTGGGCAACTTGGCGAGACCTCATCTCTACAATAAATCAAAAATTAGCCGGGCGTGGTAGCGCGCGTCTGTAGTTCCAGCTACTGGAAGGCTGAGGCGGAAGGATCGCCGGAGCCCAGCAGGTCGAGGCTGCGGTGGCCGGGAGCGGCTACCGCACTCCAGTCTGGGCGACAGTGTGAGACTCCAACTCAAAAAAAAAAAAAAGTGAACTCTGACTCAAGACTAGACTAATGTTTATCTCCAACTCCCATGCTTGGATTCCTTTTCATTAACCTAATGCTAGCTTTAGAAATTTGGTATCTGAGAAGAGAAAACTAGGTGACGTTAAGTCACTGTGGAAAACTTTTTAAAAACAAAATCCCTCCAACTAGAAGAACACCAAGTAAGATGATTTTCTTAAAATAGGATTTTAAGATATACAACATTGTATCATTATTTTTACTGTGATTAAAAAATGCAACATTAAATTTACATTTGTAACCATTTTATGTGTATGGTTCACTAGTGTACTCTTGAACAATCAGTATATTCTCATTGTTGTGAAACAGATCTCTAGAACAACTTTTTCAACTTGCAAAACTGAAAATCTACACCCATTAAACACTAATCCCCCCTCCACACCCCTCCCTCCAATTCTTTCTTGACTACAACTTTAGATACTTCATATGAGTAGACTCTTACAGTATTTGTCCTTTTATGACTGGCTTATTCCATGTAGCATAATGTCCTCAAGATTCTTCCATGTTGTAGCACGTGACAGGATTTCTGTTTTAAAGCTAAGATTCTACTGTATGTATGAGGAGGAACTCAAATAAGCCAGGAATTTATTTATTTAAAAAAAGAGTATTCTTACATGTTTAAATGTCAGTCACCTTCAAAATACTCTCCGTTTGATGCAAT
>CAUYQG010094788.1:0-17295 GCA_963574415.1 Tarsius wallacei
ATTCAGGAAGTTTCTCGGGGGGAGGCGAGAAGGCGGGGGCGCGGCGGCGGCGGGAGCGTGCCCGGTCCCCGCCCCTGTTTCCCACTCTCCTTCCACCTCCGACCGGCCGGGGCTCCGGAGAGGCGCCGCTCGCCTGTCCCCGGAGCCGCCCTGCTGCTGCCGCCGCAGCCTGTCTCCTCCGCTCGCGGTGAGCCCGTCAGGTCCTGTGCTGTGCGCTCCTCCATCTGGGCCATGGATGGGTAAGTGCGAGGCGGCCGCGCCGGGCTGCGCTGGCCCCGCTTCCACTCGGCTCTCGGCGGGACGCGCCGGGGTGGGTTGCCGGGCGCGGCGCCGGCGGCCGGACGAGCGGCCCCGGCCGAGCCCGACGGCGGGGTTTCCGGGCGTCTCCGTGGGGATCCCGGAATCGCGGAGGCGCCGTCCGCCGCAGCCTCTCCTTCCCCCACGCGGCGCCCCCGTCATGTCCGCCCGTCCACCGCCTTGCGCCGCACCCCGGGAAGCGGAGCACGGTCCGGTCCGACTGCTGGTGCCGGGGGTCCGCCCTCCGCGCCCAGCGTCCGGGGAGCCCTGCCCGGCCTCCCGACACTTCCTCTCAGAAAATGGTGCGCGGCGCTGGGGGAGGCGGGGGCGGCGCTCGGGGCGGGCGTCCGCCCGCTGGGGGAGTTGCTGTTGACCGGCGAGGTGGGGCGAGCGGCGGCGCGGCTGTCTCCGGCGGCGAGGCGGGCGGCCGCGTCGGGGCGGCGACCTGGTCCCGACCCGCGGCCCCACGCGGGGTCCCGGGGCGCCAGGGCCCTGGCTCAGGGCTCCCGACTTGTGCTGTGACATCTTGTTCACGATTCCCTCGTCCCAGGCGTCTGGCTTAGTGGCCGCGGACACTTCCCCCACACCACTCCCCCGCCCCCCGAGAAACTTCCTGAATTCTCTGCCGTTTATGTAAAATATCATGTACGTGCCGTTTTCGGGGTGCTTTCAGATGCCTACACTTTTGACGGGGTCCGTGACCAAAACAAAAAAGATTTAGAATCATGTGCTGTATATAAATCGTTTTACCTGGAGACTCAGAGGTGTGGGATGGGACTTGAAATATTTTAGTACTTAAAGAAAGTATATTAGGATCTTGGTGAATCAATTGAAGGCCGCAGTCATCCAGATTTCTGAAAATCTCCAGGTCTGTTAGTGACTACAGATCCGTTTATTTGTTCTCTTTATGCATGTGAGGTTTTGTTTGGCCTGCTACTTCTGATGACTAGATTTTCTGTAAGCCTTTTGGCTGTGGAATATATGGAACTTGTGTGAACGGTAGAAGCCGTTTACATGTTGCATATAGTTGACTGCTGTCCTGCTGTGTAAAGAGGATGGAATCTTCCAACAGGTTTTGCCCTCCTTAGATTTCATTTATCTTAGTTTCACAATACTCGTATATGATGTGTTGGATTAACTCATTTAAATACGGATTACACACTGCTACAGACAGCGGAGTGCAGTTTTAGATTTTATTGATGGTGTGATTTCTTAAAGTATTGCTTTTATTTAATTGATGCTATTTTATTGTCTAATTGGTTTCTCTGAGAGCATTGTTGAAGATTTATTTCACATTACCTTATTTTATGTTTGTGCAAAATTTTGTGATCTTAATGATTTGTGTAATTATGCGAATATTTCAGTTTAGGAAGGTTGTGGAATTAGTATTTGTGTAGTTAATCGTCATTAGAGGTTTGACTTAAATATGGAAGCACGCTAGCTTTTTTGTGTCATAAAATTTACAGTTATAATAAAGAGGACTCTTGAGTTTTGCCTCTTGGCTGTTAAACTCTTGGATGACTTTGAAGTGCAAACTTATGTTTTGATAGTGTTTAAGACGTTAACTCTCCTTTCACAATATTTATGGTTTTTTAAAGCGAAGAATGAGTTTATTGGTTTAAATATGTAGGGCAATGAAGGAGATATTAGAAGGTAAGTTCATTTGGAAGTTCAGGTAGGAGCACGATTTACTCTTTGTATCAGGACCAATAACCATAGAATTACACTGTTTTATTTTTTATGCAGAAAACTTCAGAGTTATTTATCACATTTACATTTAAGACAAATGAATCAAGTTTCAGAATTTTACAAGACAAATATATGATTATTGTTTAAAACAATTCAATTAACATTAAGCAATCTAGAGTCATATTTGTTTACTCTTATGAAGTAATGATGATATTATAGGTTACTAACAATATGTAGAATGTATTTGTAGCTTTCTTTTAGGAGATGTGAAGACAAACTACTAATAGGAGACAGGCCTGATGCGGTGGCTCACACCTGTATTCCCAGCACTTTGGGAGGCTGAGGTAGTAGGATTGCTTGAAACCAGGAGTTTGATACTAGCCTAGGCAACATAGCAAGACCTCATCTCCGCAACAAAACAAAAAAATTGAAGACTGTTTCTTTGGGGTTAGAAGACATGAGTTTTTGTATGTGGGACTTTAAGGGGTTTTTACACCATGTCTTTAAGGGATGTGACTTTGAATACAGTGAATTTTTGCCTTCATGCAAAATTTCTACATTTTTCCCATAGCATGAAAAAGGTCCTTTTTCAGCCTTGAGTAGTGATTTACGCCTGTAATCCCAGCACTTTGGGAAGCAGAGGCAAGAGGATTGCCTGAGCTCAGGGATTCAAGACCAGCCTGAGCAACATGGCAAGACCTCATCTCTACAATAAATCATAAAATTAGCCAGGCATGGTGGCACACGCCTGTAGTTCCAGCTATTTGGAAGGCTGAGGCAGAAGGATCACCTGCTGCCCAGCAGGTCGAGGCTGCAGTGGCCGTGAGCAAACCTCTGCACTCCAGCCTAGGCGACAGAGTGAGACTCTGACTCAAAAAACAAAAAGAAGACAAAGGTCCCTTTTCATTATTTTAAGTAGTTAAAAAGTACCACCCATCAACATACCTTTCTAGTTTCTCACCAAATCCCAGCTTATGTGTTCATTGCCTCTTAAGATAATTTGTAAGTAGATAAATAATTTTGACATTATAGAGTTTTTTAAGAAGCAAATCTTTGAAAATTTTGATGTCTGAAAAGTGATGTTTGTATTTATTTTGGTTCTGAGAGACTGTCTTAACTATATTTTGGTGAGCAATTTTGGGTGGCAAATTTAGATTTGCAACATGCTTTCTATTTCTGTAAAATCCAAGCACTCGTTTTGTTTTATTTAAAACTTCAGACACAATAATTCATGTCAATGACTCAAAAGAACAAACTATGGTTGATTTTAAGTTTTGTTTTGGCTGAGCGTGGTGGCTCACGCTTGTAATCCCAGCATCTTGGGAGGCCAAGATGAGAGGATTGCCTGAGCCCAGGGGTTCAAGACCAGCCTGGGCAGCTTGGTGAAGCCTGTCCCTACAGGAAAAAAAAAATTAACCGGGCGTGGTGGTGCTTGCCTGTATTTCCAGCTACTTGGAAGGCTGAGGCAGAAGGATTGCCTGAGCCCAGCAGGCCGAGACTGAGGTAACCGTGATCTTGGCACTGCACTCCAAGCTGGGTGATATAGTGAGATTCTGATGCAGAAAAAAAAAAGTTTTGTTCTGGATTTGTTAAATAGAGATAAATAGATAAACACTCGTTTCATTGAAGCACAACTATGCTTTTCTAAATACTGAACGATAATTTATTATTTGTTTCTTACAGTGCTAAAGTCTTTGCTTTTATACATTGCTGTTGCTAGACTGTCTCATTTTTCTTTGTATTAGCATTTCATAACTCATCACATTCTTTTTATTATTTGTTATTGTAATGCTTTTTTTCTCTAATCTTATTATCTCTGTCTTTTAAAAACTTGCTCTCTAACTTTGTTTTCCATTTTCTCTTTTTACTTTTTCCATACAGTGTTGTTACAGATCTTATAGCAGTCGGTTTAAAGGTAGGAATCTTTTACTATCCTTTCATAAGCATTATTATATCTTAGTTTGGCATTTTTTTCAGTGATGAAACCATCTCACCTGTTCCTAAAATTATTTGTTTTATTGTGTGATAGTAGTCTTTCACTTTTATTTGGCTCCATAATACATAGACCTGTAGCTAATTTTGGACTTTGTATATTTATAGGGAGAAGCTATAGTATTATGTATGTATAAAATGTGAACAAAAATTTTCTTTCAAAGTTTCATTTAAATAATCAGGGTTTTTTTTTTTCAAGTTTGTTTTGTTTTAGCAATTAAATATAACATAGGCCCTGATTTATCTTCTTACCGTGTTTTCTCTTATAACTTCTTTCATGGATGTGCTTATGAGAAATAAACTAATAGCAGCTGTTTCCTCAATGCCTACTATGTGCCAAGTGGTTTTACATATATTTCCATTAATCGTTATAACAATCCTTCAAGGTAGGTAATTAGTATTCCCATTTTAGAGATGAAAAAATAGGTTCAGAAAGATTTATGTCTATGATATGGTACACTAGTGTTCAAATCCGTCTTCTGGTTCCAAAGCCTAACCCTTTTATATACCTGGCTGCCAGGAAAGAGGGTTCTGTCTAAAAAAGGTGAAAAATAGTGATTATTTTCTATAAATAATTGCATCTTGATCAAAAATTTCTCATTTATTGGATATTTATTTATTTGCTTATTTACTTATTTATTTATTGATTTTTGAGTAGGTGTCTCACTCCATCGCCCAGTCAGGAGTACAGTGTCATACTCACGACCACCCCAGCATCAACATGCTGGGCTCCGTCATCCTTCTGCCTCAGCCTTCCAAGTAGTCGGAACTACAGGCATGTGCTACCATGCCTGGCTAATTTTTTCATTTTTATTGTAGAGACGAGATCTCACAGTGTGGCCCAGGCTGGTCTTGAACCTGCCGGCTCAAGCAATCCACTCGCCTCAGCCTTCCAAAGTGCTGGAATTACAGGCTGAGCCACCGAGCCCGGCCTATTAGATTTTTAAATACAAATAAAGTCAACAGTGGTAATCCATATGAGGCTTTTAAAAATATAACCGGTTATTCTTACAGTTCTTTTAGTAATTTAGTATTTGATATAGCTGAGTTGAGAATCTAGTTCTAGAGACCATTGCAGTTCAGATTTTGTAGAAAGAGGTCATTTATCTTTGTTTATGTATTTTACATATTATAGATTGACTGGTATGAAGTTGCTTCACTACTTTGTGTCCATCTCTGTCCATCATCTTTTCTTGCTAGCAGTTTCAGTGTTCCTGATTCACATGCATCCATTGGATTTGATGGGGGTGCTCATATTCTTAAAATACCTTAAAATAATCATGAATAGGCCAGGCGTGGTGGCTCACGCCTGTAATCCCAGCACTTTGGGAAGCAGAGGCAGGAAGATTGCCTGAGTCCAGGGGTTCAACACCAGCCTGAGCAACTTGACGAGACCTTATCTCTACAATAAATAAAAAAAATCAGCCAGTCATGGTGGCGTGCGCCTGTGGTTCCAGCTACTTGGAAGTCTGAGGCGGAAGAATCGCTTGAGCCCAGCGGGTTGAGGCTGTGGTGGCCATGAGCATGCCACTGCGCTCCAGCCTGGTTAACAGAGTGAGACTCTGACTAAAAAAAAAAAAAAAAAACCAAAACATAAATATAGCAAACAGCATTTAACACTAAGAATAGGATGTCCAAGGCTAACATAATTGGGAACCATTGCTTATACTGTATTTTGTGGTTGGGTGGAGTTGACCTGCTTTGGCAAACTTTGAACATATTTATGGGTTGAAAATAAGTTGAGTGGCCCCGTTTGATGAAATATTGCTTTTTTCTAGGTAGATAATTTAAGTCAGTTTTATCTGGGAATGGTACTCAGAGATTAGAAACTGCAGAGTCAACTCTAACTAGGATCATGTTCCATGTCTCTGTGGGTTCTTGTGGGAGGAGGGATATTTAAAGTGAATGATGTTTTGGATTTATCAGAAATGTATTTAATGATTCTGGAAGCCAGGCATGGTGGCTCATGCCTGTAATCCCAGCACTCTGGGATGAAGAGGTGAGAGAATTGCCCGAGCCCATGAGTTCGAGACCAGCCTGGGCTACTTGGTGAGATCTCGTCTCTACAATAAATCAAAAAATTAGCCATGTATGGTGGCGCATGCCTGTGGTTCCAGCTACTTGGAAGGCTGAGACGGAAGGGTCACCTAAACTCAGTAGTCTGCAGTGGCCATGAGCATGCCACTACTAGCTTGGGCAATAGGGTGAAACTCCGAATCAAAAAAATTAAAATACAAAATTTGATTCTAGAGTTTTATCTGGCGAAAATGAATATATGAGACATTTAAAAACCTTACCATTTAGGCTTTAAGGAATTGTGCTTGAAGGACTGTCATTACACACTTTTACTTGGGAAAAAAATACATCTTAATGATAAATGAAATATTTAAATGTTAGGCATAGGAGCCATATTTGAATACAAGATTTGACTTTCTGAATCCCTGTTTTGTAAAAAGCACTTTAGAAACATAAAGATCAGATTATTTTCTAAAGATAAACTGGTTATTTGATTCAGTGGACAGTCTATAAAAGTATAGGAATGTAAAATTATACGTTATTTGGACAAGTTTCTTATTAGATTGCTGTTCTTTCATGGATTCCATTCAGGGAAACTTAGTTACCAAGTGAATAGTAATAGGCCAATAAAGCTCATATTTCATCTAGATTGTATGAAAGATAAGCCAACAGTTAATTAACTTTCTGTTTGCTGTCTGAATATGATGACACAGCAAATGGTCTTAGCCAGTGGTAAGAGTGAATTTCATGTTTTGTTCCATAAATTGCTTTCCTGGATTCAGAAAAGTAATATGAATTTTAAAAAAAGGAATTGAAATTACCCTGTAATATAAATCTATTGTTTTAAAGAAAGAAAACGTTGTTTTTCGAGATTAAATGATTCGCTAGAATGTGCCATGAGGGCAGGAATTTTGATAATTTCTTCCCTACTGTGTTTCCACTTTCTGGCACATAATAAGCTCTTGGCGATATTTGGTGAATGAATGAATGCCAAATTGTCAGGTATAAGTTTGCTAGTTAGATAGCAAACTTATACCTGAACCACATCTTCTGATTTTGCTAGTGTTTCTTCTATTAGGTATATACCATGGTGAGAAAGAATTTATTTCATGTTTTAGATTGGAATTTTCTTGAAGATAGGTGGACATTTTCAGGCAGCTTAGGGCCATCCCATGTTATACCTGGGATATTCTTTTTGGGGTATCAATTTTTGAACTTTGCCAAAATTAAGAAAATAGCTTGTGAAATACTATTTTATTTCTTCATGTAATTTTTTGTATTTTGAAATGCATATTGAGACACAGTGAGACGTAATTGCTGTCCTTAATTTTGAATTTTTTAAGTGAAGAACCAACCAGGTCATAATGAATGGTAAATGCACGTTTCAAAAACTTTATTATACCAGATAAATTGAAGTGTCAGCATTGTGGGGAACATAGCTTTTTGTGTGTGTACTCAAGTAGATTTTTTTTTTTTTTTGAGTTGGAGTCTTACTTTGTCACCCAGGCTGGAGGGCAGTGGCACCTATGGCCAACCGCAGCCTCCACCTGCTGGGCTCAGGTGATCCTTCTACATCAGCCTTCCAAATAAGTGGAACTACAGGCACCAGTCACCATGCCCGGCTAATTTCTTGATTTATTGTAGAGTTGAGGTCTCGCCAAGTTGCCCAGGCTGGTCTTGAATCCATGGGCTCAGGCAGTCCTCTCACCCTGGCCTCCGAAAGTGCTGGGATTACAGGTGTGAGCCACCACGCCCGGCAACGTAAATAGATTTTAAATTTCCATCTTATACCTCAATTATTACTAGCTGGCTTATTTTAAACTTAAATATTCTTCATATTCCTAGTTATTTTTTTCAAAGTATTATAACAGCTACTAAAACATTTTCTAAAACAATGGTCTTTCATGTTAAAAATGTTTTAGTCGGCTGGGCTTGGTGGCTCAGACTGTAATCACAGCACTTTGGGAGGCCAAGGCGAGTGGATTGCCTGGGTCCACAGGTTCAAAACCAGCCTGGGCAACTTGGTGAGACCTCGTCTCTACAATAAATAAAAAATTGGCCAGGCGTGGTAGCACATGTCTGTAGTTCTGGCTACTTGGAAGGCTGAGGTGGAAGGATCACTGGAGCCCAGCAGGTTGACACTGGGGCGGCTGTGCGTGTGCCATTGCATTCCAGCCTGGGCAACAGAGTGAGACTCTGACTCAAAAAAAAAACAAAACAAGTTTTAGTCTTTTTCTGGATTGTTCTTTTTTTAAACAAAGATAAGCTCTCATTCTGTCACCCAGGCTGGAGGGCAGTAGCATGATCATAACTCACCTCAGCCTTGAATTTTTGGGCTCTAGTGATCCTGCCACATCAGCCTCCCAAAGCAGCTGGGACTAACTATAGGCATTTGCTAAAACATCTGACTAGTTTTTAAAAATTTTTTGTAGAGACTGAGTCTTGTTATGTTGCCCAGGCAGGTCTCGAACTCCAGGCCTCATGCGATCCTCCCGCCTCATCCTCCCAAAATACTGGGATTATAGGTGTGAGCACCATGAGAGGTTATCCTATTTTTAGTGAGTAAATGAGTATAGAACAACTCTTGTGTATAGAAAGGACCATAATTGGCTTCCAATAATTATTATGCCTGCCACTAGATAAGAGAGCAAGTCGCATATTTAAATTAATTTTGAAGATCACCTTTCTATTTGCACAACTGAGGTTAGCAGACTACACCCGTGGGCTACATCTGGTCTGCCACCTGTTTTTGTGAATAGTTTTATTGGGACACAGTCATGCTCATTCATATTTTCTTTTTTTCTTTTTTTTTTTTTCTGAATCGGAGACTTACTCTGTCTCCCAGTCTGGAGTGCAGTGGCACAGTCATGGTCACTGCACCCTCAACCTTTTGGGCTCAGGCAATCCTTCCTCCTCAGCCTTCCAAGTAGCTGGAACTATAGGTGTGCACTACCACTCCTGGCTTTTATTTTATTTTATTTTTTGGTTTATTATAAAGATGAGGTCTCACCAAGTTGCCTGGGCTGATCTCGAATTCCTGAGCTCAGATAATCCTCTCACTTCGGTCTCCCACAATGCTAGGGTTATAGACTTGAGCCACCATGTACGGCCTCATTCATCTTTTCTGTGGCTACTTTCATTCTACAGTGTCAGGGTTGAGTAGTTGAAATGGGGACTGCAAAACCTAAAATGTTTTCTCTCTGGCCCTTTACAGAAAAAGTTTGCTTACTGCTGTGCTTGAACTATAGGAACTGTAGAAGCCTTTGCTGCAAATCCTTTTCCTTTTAAACTGAGGTGTAATTTATATAGAGTGAAATGTAAGGGAACAATTCAGTAAAATTTGACAAATGTATCCACTATTGTTTCCTATACCCCAATCAAGGCAACGGAACACCTACTCTAGAAAGTTCCCTGTTGCCTCTTTCAGACCCAGACTAGGCAGCTTTTCTGAATTTTATCACCAGAAATTAATTTTACCTATTTTTGAACCTTATATAGATGGAATTGTAGAGCATGAAAGCTCTTTGATGTCTGACTTCTTTTACTCAACAAAATGATTTTGAAATTCATCCATGTTGTTGTATGTATCAGTAGTTCATTTTTTTTTTTATTTCAGTGAGTTTTTTATTGTGACTGTATCACACTATTTAAATATCCATTCTCATTTTGATGGACAATTGTGCTCTTTCTTATTTTGGGTTATTATGAATAAAGCTACTTTGAAATTTGTGTATAAGTCTTTGGGCATATATATGTTTCATTCTACTCCGTGACTAGGAGTAGAATTGCTGGGCAATTGAATATTTATATGTTTAACTTCATAAGAAACTGTTGTTTTGTATTGAATCTTATTACACTCTGACTAGCTTTGTAGTAGAGTTTAGATCGCCTTATATGCTTGTCAACTCTTGGTGTTACCAGTCTTTACTTTTAGACATTCTTGTGGGCTAGCATTATCTCATTTTAGTTTCAATTTGCATTATTGACCTGATGACTGGTAATGGTGAGTATCCATTCGTGTGCTTTTTAGCCATTCCCTTCTTTTGTGAATGTCTATAGTCATTTTTGTCTGTTCTTTTAAAGTGGGTTCTTGTAGACAGTTTGTAGTTTGGGTTTTTTTTTCAATTCACTCAGTCTGCCTTTTAATTGACCACTCATACTTCAGATAATGATTAATGCGGTTGAATTAATGTCTACCATAACTGTTCGGTTTATTGTACTTTTCTTTCTCTTTTCTTCCCTCCCTTTTCTGCCTTCTCCGGCTTAAATTGAGCATTTTATATGATATTTATCACCCCTCAGCATATTAATTATACTTCCTCTGAACTTTTTTTTTAGTGGTTGCCCTATATACACTGTAGCATATACATTTACAATGCATCTAAGTCCACTTTCAAATAATGCTATATTGCTTCATGTGTATTGCAGGTATGTAATAAGAACATTTCCAGTTACTCCTTCCTGTCCCTTATAACGTTGCTATACTTCATTTCGTGTATTCACATGCAGTGGTTGCCCAGTACGTTGTGACTATTATTACTATTATTACTTTAAATAGTTATCTTGTAGTTGAATTGAGTAAGTATAAAAGATTTGTTTTATCTTCATCTATTGTCTAACAGTCTTCCTTTATATAGATCTGAGTTTCTGATCTGTACTTTCCTTTTCCCCGAAGAACCTTTTTTTTTTTCCTACATAGAGATTAATTTAATTTTTTTTTTGGTTGAAATTTTAAAGTTGTGAGGTACATGTGAGGATTTGCTTCATAAGTAAATTGTGTGTAGTCCTCTCTTCCCCTGTAGTAGACATGGTACCCAATACCAATGGGTGGTTGTGTGCTCCTTGTCTACCTTCTCTTCCTCCCTCCTTTCACAGTGCTCTTCGTTTTTTGGTCCTGCCTTTGTGCTTGCATGCCTTTGTGCTTGCATGCCGGATGTTTAGTGCCCACCTAAGAGTGAGAATATGCAGTATTTAATTTTTTGTTTCTGTGATAGTTCACTTAGAATGATGGTCTCCAGCTGCATCCATGTTGCTGCAAAGGACATGATTTTGTTCTTCCCTAACTAACTTTTTAAAACTTTTTTTGTGGGGTAAGTCTACTGACAGTCAGTTCTCTTGTTTTTTGACTGACAAAATATGTATTTCTCCTTCTTTAAGGATACTTTGCATATAGAATTTTAGGTTGGCTTTTTTACTTTAACAGTTTAAATATTGCAGTCTACATTCTTTTTGCTTTCCTGGTTCCCAATGAGAAAGAAACTTGTAATTCTTTCTTTATATTCCCATAGGTATGATGTTTTTTCCTCTGTTTTCTTTCATGATTTTCTGTCTTTTGTTTTCTGCCGTTTGAATGATATGCCAAGGTGTGAATTTTTTGGCATCTATCTGGGTTGGTTTTCTCTGAGTTTTCTGGATCTGTGATTTAGTATCTGTCACTAAGGAAAAATCTTGGCCATATTTGGTTTCTAGTGTTTCTTGTGCTCTGTACTCTTTAGAAAATATTTCAGTTACTTTTATGTTATATATTTGAAATTGTCCCACCTTTCTTGGATGTTCCGTTTACTTTTTTAAATTTTTTCTCTTTGCATTTTAGTTTGTGAAATTTCTATTGAAATATCTGCAGGCTCATTGATTTCTTTCCTCAGCTATATCCAGATTACTGATGAGCCCATCAAAAGCGTCCTTCATTTTTATTACAGTGTTTTTGATTTCTAGCACTTCCTTTTGGTTATTTATTATAGAGTGTCCATCTCTCTGCTTATATTATCCTTCTTTCTTATATGTTATCTCCTTTTTCCATTAGAGCCTTTGACATATTTATCATCGTGTTACTGAGCAATAAATGGGCTCACTGCTTGATGCCTATAGAGGCCAATACCATGACACTAGTTTTTGAGAGAAAAAAAAACTTTACTACGTGTCAACAGGCAAGGAAACAGAAGAAAATGCTCAAATCTGTCTCCTTGAGCCAGGGATGGAGTGGGTTTGATTGAATCTTGCAATGAGGTAATTCCAGGAGGTATGATATGACTGGAGCCTGCTATTGGGTGACACTAGTGCTTGATCTGATTGGATCCTGGATCCTGCCATGTGATATCTGCTTCTTAATTCTGACTCTGTTCCTAGGACTGAGCGCTTTGGTTCACTTCAGTGGTTGTAGACTTGATTTATCCAGTCATGCTCAGGTTGAAGGACCTTCAACCTGGGGATCCATGGAAACTGAAAAACAATTCACCATTTTATTACACAAAGTTGAACCAGATTAGGCTGTTTCTGTTGGCTACAATCACTATTTTAAACCCTGCATGATAATTCCAAAATTCCTGTTTGAGTCTGGTCCTGGTGCTTATTTTGTCTCCTTAGTTTGTGTTTTTTTTCTTTTTCCTTTTCTTTTTTTCTTGAGTAGGAGCCTCACCCTGTCGTTCAGGCTGGAGTGCAGTGGCATGCTCACAGCCACCGCAGCCTCGATCTGCTGGGCTCAGGCAATCCTTCTGCATCGGCCTTCCCAATAGCTGGAACCACAGGCATGAGCTACCACACCCGCTAATTTTTTGATTTATTATAGAGACGAGATCTCACCATGTTGCCTGGACTGGTCTCGAACCCATGGACTCAGGCAATTGTCTCGCCTCAACTTCCCAAAGTGCTGGTATTACAGATGTGAGCCACTGTACCTGGCTGGGTTTTTTTTTTCTTTTCTTACTTTTAAACACGTGTGTCTTTTTTTTTTTTGAGTTGGAGTGTCACTCTGTCGCCCAGACTGGAGTGCAGTGGCACGCTCCCAGCCACCGCAGCCTCGACCTGCTGGGCTCCGGCAATCCTTCCGCTTTAGCCTTCCAAGTAGCTGGAACTATAGGCACGTGCTACCATGCCTGGCTAATTTTTTTGATTTATTGTAGAGATGAGGTCTCGCCAAGTTGCCCAGATGGGTCTCGAACCTGCGGGCTCAGGCAATTCAGTTCACTCACCTCGGCCTCCCAAAGCATGGGATTACAGGCTAAGCCACCAAGCCTGGCTTAAACACGTGTGTCTTATAATTTTTTGTTGAAAGCCAGATGTGATTTTTTTTTTATTTTGGCATCTCACTTTGTCACTCAGGCTGGAGTGCAGTGGCATGCTCATGGCCACTGCAGCCTTGACTTACTGGTCTCGGCTCAGGTGGTCCTTCCGCCTCAGCCTTCTAAGTAGGTGGAATTACAGGCACGTGCCACCACACCCAGCTAATTTTTTGATTTATTGTAGAGATGAGGTCTGTCCAAGTTGCCCAGGTGGTCTCGAATCCATGGGCTCAGGCAGTCCTCTCACATTGGCCTCTCAAAGTGCTGGGAAAGACATCATGTTTCAGAGAATAGGAGCTGAGGTCAAAGGCCTTTGGTGTGAGTTTTATGTTATTCTGGCTAGGAGTTCCTCTAGTGTCTTTGTTTTTGTCTACTCCTTAGAGTCTGAGCCTTGCAACTTTCAGCTGTAACCCATTGCCCTGTGTTGTGGTGGTGAGGTGTTGGGGAGGGGAAGTATTCCATATTCTTATAACTAAATTAGTTATAACGGGCCTCTGTCCCTGGTCAGTGGCCATCACAAGTGTTTCATAGCTTTCTTCCCCTCTTAGCTAAGCTAGGAAGGCTAGAGGAGAAGTTGAGGAAATGCCCTTTTCCTAGATTGGACCAAGTAAAGTCTTTAAAAAACATCAGAGTAGACTATAATTTTGGAGAAAGCTCTTGCTCTCAGGAATATTTAACAATGGTTAATTTTCCCCTCCTGCTAGAAACTGGAATGGGCCTTTCTTAGCTCTTCACCTTGAGAACTTGGAGGTGTTCCCAGAGGTAAAACCCAGGAAAGTATGGGGGCCCCATAAGACTGCAGGTTCTAGGGGTTTCTCACTCTTATACTAGTTTTTACTCAGCTTCTAGCAATTTGTTAATGTTACCATTTATGTAATCCTAAACTTCAGTAGCTTCTGCTCCAGACAAGGATAGCTTGGCTGTGACTCTGGATTTGCCAGTCTCTTCAGATTTTGAGGTGGTGGTTTGCCTCATGGCCTCATTTCTCTGATGAGTTCAAGAGTAGCGGATGATTTTTAGTTTGTTAAGCGATTTTCTTTTTGTGAAAACAGAAGTGACAGCTTCCAAACTTTCTACTGGGAAGTCCTACTTATTCTTTCTTTCTTTCTTTTTTTTTTTTTTGATTTGGAGTCTCACTCTATCACCGAGACTGGAGCGCAGCGGCACACTCACAGCCAGCCCAGCGTCTGCCTGCTAAGCTCAGGCGATCCTTCTGCTTCAGTCTTCCAAGTAGCCAGAACTATTGGCATGCATTACCTCACCCAGCTAATTTTTTTATTTATTGTAGAGATGAGGTCTCACCAGGTTGCCCAGGCTGTTGTCGTACCCGTGGGCTCAGGCAGTCCCCTTACCTCTGCCTTCCTAAGTGCTGGAATTACAGGCTTGAGCCACTACGCCTGGCTTTTTTGTTTGTTTGTTTGTTTGTTTAAACAATGTCTCCTTCATGCAGAAGAGATGAAAATGGTTACTTCATATCAATTTACAATGGCCTAATATTTTATTTCATGCATGTAACTGCTCATATCAATGGGAGACTATAGCAGCAAAAAAAAAATGGGAACATTCTTTCAAGTATGATTTATATCTCTTATTATTGTTGTGGATATATGTCCTTTGTCAGATATATGGATTGTGAGTATTTTCTCTTGGTCTGTGGCTTGCTTCTTTCTTTCTTTTTTGAGTTGGAGTCTCACTCTTGTCGCCCAGGCATGATCACAGCTACTGCAGCCTTGATAGCCTGGGCTCAGGTAATCCTTCAGCCTCAGCCTCCCAAGTTGCTGGCACTACAGGCACATGCCATCATGTCTGGCTAATTTTTATTTTTCTTGAGTCGGAGTGTCACTCTGTAGCCCAGGCCAGAGTGCAGTGGCACACTCATGGCCACCGCAGCCTTGACCTGCTGGGCTCAGGCGATTCTTCTACCTGTCTTCCAAGTAGCTGGAATTATAGTTGTGTGCTACAAAGCTCAGCTAATTTTTTTATTTATTGTAGACACAATTTATTGCCTGGGCTCAGGCAGTCCTCTCATCTCTGTCTCCCAAAGTGCTGGGATTACAGGCTTGAGCCTCCGCACTCGGCTTTTTTTTTTTTTTTTTTTTGTAGCGACAAAGTCTTGCCAAGTTGCCCAGGCTAGTCTCAGACTTTTGAGAGCTGAGATTGCAGACATGAGCCACTATGCCTGGCTTGCATATTTTATTCTTATCCCTTGATCTCTTTGTTTTTACGTTAGTGTCACATTGTCTTGATAATGGTGGGTTTATAGTATGTTCTAAAATCAAATTGTGGGCCTGGCTCAGTGGCTCAGCCTGTAATCCCAGCACTTTGGGAGGCCAAGGTGAGTGGGTTGCCTGAGCCCGTGGGTTCGAGACCCACCAGGGCAACTTGGGGAGACCTCGTCTCTACAATAAATAAAAAAATTAGCCGGGCATGGTAGCACACGCCTGTAGTTCTTGATACTTGGAAGGCTGAGGCGGAAGGATCACTGGAGCCCAGCCGGTTGAGGCTGCGGTGGCTGGGAGTGCGCCACTGCACTCTAGTCTGGGCAACAGAGTGAGACTCCAACTAAAAAAAAAAAAAAAAATTAAATTGTGTAGGTCCTCCAATTTTTTTATTATTTATCAAAATTGCTTTAGCTATTATACGTCGTGTGAATTTCATTTTAAAATTTAAAATCAGCTTGTCAACTTTTTATTGAACAAGCTGGAGTTTTTTTTATATTTTAAAATATAGTTTATTTATAAAGTAAATTAGAGGAAGAGAGGAAATTCACCTCCCCAAACTAGGGGAAGGGCCGAAGCTTAAGAAAACTGACAACTATAGTTCAGAGAGCTACGTGGCCACACGTAGTTTAGCAAAGCAGTGGCCTGAAGCTGGAATTTTTGACTGGGATCAATAAAAATCTGTAGAACATGCAGGGCATGGTGGCTCATATCTGAAATCCCAGCACTTTGGGAGGCCAAGGCAAGAGAATTGCTTGAGCCCAGGAGTTTGAGACCAGCCTAAGCAACATAGGGAGACCTCACCTCTACAAAAAATTAGCCTGATGGGTGGCGTGTGCCTATAGTCCCAGCTACTCATGAGGCTGAGGTGGGAGGATCTCTTGAGCCCAGGAGTTTGAGGCTTCAGTAAGCTGTGATTGTAGCCACTGTACTCCATCCCGGACAACAGAGTGAGACCCTGACCGGAAAAAAAACCCAAAAAAACTAGCTCAATTGACATTTTAACCATACTTAATTTAATTTTATTATTCTAAAATTTGTTTTTCTTCATTTAAAAAGTTTTAATTGACAAATATTGTATACATAGTTTATAACATGATATTTTATAATGTGTGTATATTGTGGTATGGCTAAATAAAGCTAATTAGCATATGTATTACTTTACATATGTATCAGTTTTTTTGTGGTGAGAATGTTTAAAATGTACTCTTTTTTTTCTTTTTAAGAGATGGGGCCTCGCTCTGTCACCCAGGCATGAAGTACAGTGATTATATGATTATAGCTCATGGCAGCCTCATACTCCTTGGGCTTAAGTGATCCTTCTGCCTCTGTCTCTTGAGTAGCTGGGATTATAGATGTGACACACCATACCCACAGTCAATTCTTTTTTTAAAAATTAGTTAATTTTTATTAATTTTATTTCTATTTTTTTATGTTGGAATCTCACTCTGTCGCCCAGGCTGGAGTGCTGTGGCACACTCATGGACACTCCAGTGCCGACCTGTTGGGCTCCGACGATCCTTCCACCTCAGCTTTCCAAGTAGCTGGAACTCCAGGTGCGTGCTACCACGCCCAGCTAATTTTTTATCTATTGTAGAGATGAGGTCTTGCCACGTTGCCTGGGCTGGTCTCGAACCCACGGGCTCAGCCTCCCAAAGTGCTGGGATTACAGGCTGAACCGCCGAGCCCAGTAAACTCTTTTTAGACATTTTCTTTCTTTTTTTTTTTTTGAGTAGAAGTCTCACTCTGTCGCCCAGGCTAGAGTGCTGTGGCAAGCTCACGGCCACCCCAGCGTCGACCTGCTGGGCTCAGGTGATTCTTCCGTCTCAACCTTTCGAGTAGCTGGAACTACAGCGCACACTACCACACTCGGCCAATTTTTGATTTATTGTAGAGATGAGGTCTCGCCAAGTTGCCCGGGCTGTTCGCGAACCTGTGGGCTCAGGTAATCCATTCCCCTCAGCCTTCCACAGTTCTGGGATTACAGGCTGAGCCACCAAGCTTGGCTTTTTTTTTTTTTTTTT
>CAUYQG010094789.1:0-44882 GCA_963574415.1 Tarsius wallacei
CAGTGTCTATGAAGAAGAAAGCAGAGAGATGCAGAGACAAAGCACTGTATACCCATTTGGGAACAGCCACTGAAACTGGGAGGATTGATCCAATTCAACAGTGGGTGAGTGCCAGGGAGCTCATGGTAGTAACTGGAGGGAATCTAGTGCTTATCAGCTTTCTTCCAGGACAGGGCTCCCTCACAGGACAGAACCTTGCCCAGGAGATACTGCTGCAATGAAATCAAAACTGAGCAAAGTAGCCCTAGCAACGACAAGAAAAGAAAAGATCTAGATAAAAGTGGAGATGGAGAACAGAGCCAGGAAGTCCTAGAAAACAATAGAAGAGGGAACTCTCCAAAGTTAGAAATGCCATCCCGAACCAGGCCTCTAAAATTTCAGAAAACTGATTTCACATAAAAATGAGCAGCAGAAAAGTATTGAAGTCAAGTCCCATGCAAAGTTATTATAAGATAAAAGAGAATAAGGAGCAGAATAACATCACTACAGATAATAAAAGCGTATCAGAAAGACAGGAACAGATCAAAACTGTAACCTATTTCAAAATGAGCTAAAAGACATTAAGAACATGATACAAGATGTAAAAGAACAGCATAAATCAGAATTAGAAAAACTCAGAAATCAGGTGACAGAACATAGGAAAGAATTATAAATAAATGAAAAAGACATTTCAGAAGTGAAGACTAAACTAGAAGGAACACAAAAGCAAATAAGCACAAAATATGCCTTAAGAGAATAGTTGGTGAAAAAGGAGAAAAATTTTTAAAATCAAAAGGAAGTAAAGAGATAAAAAGGATTAAAGAGAAACTGACAAAGAGAAGATAGGCAAAGAATACTCAAATTATATAATATAGGAATTCCTGAGGAGGAAAAACAAAATAAGGAAGATAAAAAATACGAAAAACAATAAATAAAAAAATTTTTCTGAAATTAAAAAAGAAAATTGAAACTATATATTGAGAGAGCATACCACATATCTAAGAATATCAACTCAGAATGACCAAAAACAAGGCCTGTTCTAATAAAAATAAAAATTACTGAATTTTAAAAGAAAAAAGTTTGCTGAGCATCTAAAAAAAAAGGAAGTGACTTACAAAAGAAAAATTAGGTTACCATGAGACTTTACAACAGAAATACGTTGTGACAGAAGAAAATAGAGTAACCTAATTAATACACTCAAGTAAAGAAATATCTAAAGAAAATATAGAGAAAAATATTTTTTCCCTCAGTAAAACTGACTTTCAGGTATAAAGAGCATAAACAAACTGTCATCAATACGCAAGAACTCAAAGAATATTATTCCCATGAGCCCTTACAGGGGAATATACTAGAAATGAGCTTCAGAGAAACCAAATCACTAGAGAGACATAAGAACTGATAGTAAGGACTAAATACAGTATGTAAACCATACAGCTATTATAGAACCAAAATCAAATGAGCATTAAGAGAAGAAAGTATAGTATCGAAGCCTACATGTTTAGGTAGTATAGCTGTAGCAGAGCTAGAAAAATAAAGGGGGAGAATGAGGAAAGTCTATGCAAAAACAATTTAGTTATTTTCAGAAATTACATTGCCAGTGGTAGGATTAGTATTGTTTAGGTATGTAATATTGAACTTAAGTAAACGATTAACCATGCAATGTTCTGATTCTATCACCCTGTGTCCTTGGGAACTAGTGTGGCATGCAAGAAAGACAATACAGTTGTAATACAGAAGTCTAGTAAAAAAAAAAAAATCCCTACCTTACTGAATTTAAATTAGAACTATCAGAATGAACTTATGAAGTAAACTTGCCCACTGAAGATGCTTAGAAACAATGACCATCTCTAGCAAACAAGTTGTGGTCCTGAAAGACCATTTTCCCCAACATCATCCCCAAGGTTTTTTGTGTTTTGTTGTTGTTGTTTTTTAAGAAGTGGCTATTTCCATATATGAGGCAAGAAATGTACTAGATGAGCCTGGAAAACTTTGTCATGCCAAAAAATAAAGGCATTAGGAAAGTCATGTTAAAAAGAACTCAAAAGCCACCTTGAAGAAGCTCCCACAAGCTATATGCAGAACAATCTGAGCTTTAGTAAAGATATCTGAATGGACTCAATGAGATTGAAAATCCTTCCTCTTACAGAAGAGATCAACTTAAGTGGGAATCTAGCTGCCAGTTTGTAGGAATCCAGAGGATAGAAGAAAGTATTAAAGTAAGAAATACAGACTTTAGGAAAAGCTGAAGATCAAATTCCTCAGGTTGTGAAGAAAAGAAAAGGATGGAGAGGCAACCTGCAAATTAAAAAGATTTAGAAGACTTAAATTTTGAAAAATAGGTAAGACAAAAATTAGACAATATCAGGTGCATTCAGGGTAGTATGACTACAGATGCAGATAAAATAACATCTAGAGCTACACATGTTTTGATGAAACTGTAAAGAACTGCCAAAAGGTTATTATTATGAACCACGAAGTGGTTGCTCCAAAAGAGAAGAAGGAGTGTTGAAATTGGGATAGGTTTCTCGAGTTGCCAGAAAGGTTCTATTTCTAAACCTGGGTCTTGGTTACAAGAAATGCATAGCATAGAAATGCATCTACACAGTTCTGTATGGTTTTTCTGTATCTGTGTTTTGTTTTGCAATAGAAATACAAAACAAATAAATAATAAGTGCTAAATACATATCAGCTATACTTAAAACTGAAAATATTTTTTAAAGTTCTAACATAATAATAAGTAGCTAAGTGGTAGAAAACAGATTTTAAATTAAGACATTCTCAGAAATTCTCAGGTAAAACCTAGATTTGACTTTATTCTTGAGGACTGACTATTGTGAATACGTGAAATTAAAGAACTTTGGACTGCTGGCAGGAATGTAAATTAGTACATTATAAAAAAAAAAAGTATGGCCATTCCTCAAAAAACTAAAAATAGAACTACCATATGATCCAGCAATCCCACTATTGGGTACATATCCATAAAAAGGAAATCAGTATGCCAAAGGGACATCTGTATCCACAGCACTTTTCCCAATAGCCAAGCTATGGAATCAACCTCAGTGTCCATCAACAGTTGAATGCGTAAAGAAAATGTGGCTTGTATACACAATAGAATATTATTCAGCCATAAAAATGAGTGAAATTCTGTCATTTACAGCAATATGGGTGGAACTGAAAGACATTATGTTAAGTGAAGTAAACCAGGCACAGAAAGACAAATACAACATGTTCTTACTCACATGTGGGAGCTAAAAAAAATAAATCTCATGGAGGTTGCTAGAAGCTGAGAAGGGAGGAAGGGGAAGAGAAAGGATGAAGAAAGGTAGGTTAATGGGTGCAAAAATTCGGTTAGATAAAAGAATAAGTTCTAGTGTTCAGCAGCACAGTGGGGACACTACAATTAACAATAAGTTATCGGGTATTTCAAAATAGCTAGAAGAGAAGATTTGGAAAGCTCCCAATACCAAGAAATGATAACTATTTAAGGTGATGATATGCTAATTACCTTGATTTGATAATTATATATTGTATGCATGTATCCAATATCACATGTACTTCATAAATATATACAATTATTATGTAGAAATTTTTTTTTTTTTTTTTTTGAGTTGGAGTCTCACTCTGTTGCCCAGACTGAAGTGCAGTGGCCGCTCCCAGCCACTGCAGCCTCGAACTGCTGGGCTCAGGCGATCCTTCCGCCAAGTAGCTGGAACTACAGGCGTGCGCTACCACACCCGGCTAATTTTTTGATTTTTTTATTGTAGAGATGAGGTCTTGCCAGCTTGCCCAGGCGGGTCTCGAACCCGCGGGCTCAGGCAATCCACTCACCTCAGCCTCCCAAAGCGCAGGATTACAAGGCTAAGCCACCGAGCCGGCTGGAATTTTTTTTTAAGCTTTGGTATTTTCTTGGCTCAGAGGGGAATGCTGTCCATCCTTTCAAAAAACACAGCTATCAAAAGAATGGAAGAATCAACTGTAATTACTGGGAACAACAGAAGCAAAAGAAAACAAAAGGAGAATAAACTTTAGAACAACTGAAAAAAGAAAATCAAAACCCTAGCAAGGTATGTTTTGGTGCTGAAAGGTATAGACATGCAGCATTCAGCAAGTGTATGCTACAAGTGGAGGGAACAACACCTGCTGTATAAGAGGACAAAAGGTAACTTTCATTCTAACCCATGTAAGTCAACCCAGCCCTCCCTGATTCTCTGGTTACCATTTTAAATTTTTTGGAATCCACAAGTGCCTAGTGCTAAGCTTGAACCAAGGCCCTAAGCCCAATTCTCCCTGGGATGTTTTAGATTTTAGAAAAGCACCATCTTCTCCCAAAGTGCTGGGATTACAGATGTAAGCCACAGGGCCCACCTAGCACGGTCTTCTCTATCCATCAGGCTCCCCAGCAAATCGGCTCTGAGCAGAAAACTGCATGCATGGGGTTTACTGGGGAGTGATCACTGGGACTGACATCTGTGAGACAGTGAAGGAAGAAAGATTATGCAGATGGAAGAATGGAACTGTGGTGCAGGCAAAATACAGACCTCAGACAATCCATGTAAAGCTCTGGTGCTAGGATAGCTGTTCAGAGTTGTCCCACCTTGAAGCAAGGAGCATGGGACTTTATTGAACACACACTGTGCCACTCCCTATTAACCCCATGGATGTGGGCTGCTCTAGGGGAGGCATTGTGACCTTCAGTCAAGTAGCTCTCTTCCTTTGAAAGTAATTCCCAGCGTCATTCAGGTCAGAGTTGTCAACCATCAATAATCCCAGGTGTTAGGGAATGAGTTCCTTGTCCTAGGGGGGATCTGGACAGTGACAGACAGTGATCCTGAGAACAGTTCCACCATTTCATTTCTTTCGAATGGATCTATGTGCCAAGCATACTTGTTTCTACAAGTTTGCATTTTACCTTGCCCCTTTAGAACCTCTTGAGCGTATGTTCTGAAGAAGAGTTTTGCTTTAGAGTTACAAAGATGTCTAGGAGTTTGGCTTTTAAAGGATATTCTATGCATATCAAAATTCAATTTAAGAAAAAACTTGCAACATATTGCTAGTATTACAACATTCTCACTCACCCATACAACCAATATTTACTGAACGCATCCTAGGGTCCAAGCACTGGGAGCAGATCCGTAGGAACACAGTGGTGAACTGTTTTAGTTAAAGTTTACTGTCTCCTGTGTATCATTAAATGTTGTTCAATTCTGCATAATGATGACATTCTGCATATGTTCAGAGCAATCTTTCATTCACTTCTATTCTGGGAATGAATACTATGAAGATAATTATGCCATTTGTGAAAAATCTATAACACTTCAAGATTTTTCTGTGACATTTCTTCTCTGACCATAGTGGCTTCTTTAACTTGATATTTACTTGAGATTGTAGCCAGAAGAATGACTTTAGATAGCAATTCAAGATAGTGTTCCTGAGGCCTTTCTAATGACTGGATTTCACACTCTGGGACAGTTCCACCCCCCCCACCACCCCCACCACCCCACCCCCCCGCTGCATTTGTAATCATTTTACATCATTCGCTTTTTGGCATGAACACACAGAAAATGTGTTGGGATTTAACTCTCCATGGGCCTTTCCCATTTCTGCATGCTTAGAACCTAAACATAATACTTGGACTATGGAGCATGCTACTCACTTTATAATGTTGGTGATGATGATGATGATGATGATGATTAGCTCTTTCGTCATGATTGATTTTCATGCTGGTGTCTCCCACACTAATAGGAACTCTACCAGAGCAGGGGACCACATTCTATTCACCGTTTTGCCTCCAGTCACAGTGCAGTCCCTTGAACTTGGGAAGGACTCAGTAAGTGTGTTGAAATGAATTAAACTTGGAGACATAGAGCTGGAAGTATGATTATGCATGATATTAAAACTTTGGCCTAGTTATTGTTAAAGCTGTTGTTTTGCATTTCTATGAGAGTTCAAAAGAAGCGAATTCAAAATTCCAAATGAAAATTTTACAGGCTTTAAAATAATTTTTAAGTAATAAAATTCAGTATAAAGGAAAATAAATTTTCTCATGTAAATTGTTTCTACCTTTCATGAGGGCAATCTGGCAATATTTGTAAGTTTTTTACATATTTGAGCAGAGCAAGTCCACATCTAAGAATCTATTCTAAATAAAAATCCTAATTATTCACAAATACGTAGTCAAAATAATATTTGAATCTTTTTTTTATTTCTTTAATGCTTTCTGGAAACCTGGATGATCCATGTTACCTTTAGTTACTCTACTTCTGTAATTTAAGGAATATATTTTATAGAAAAAGGGTTTAATATATCCCTCAATTTGTATTTCCCAAACTCAAAAAGAAACAAAATTTGAGCCTTTAACAAAAAGGTTAGATATTTATTTAGATTGTTTATGGCTTCTAGTTATTAGCGATGCACAGATATTTTAGGAGTAGGTGCAGGGTTTTAGTAAACGATATAAGTGAACACTTAAAGATGTAATTTTGACATGTGTTTTAATTTCACACCCTTATTTGGCCTTTGTACCTGTTGGAAGACAACATTTGTTCTCTTTCATGAGTAGCAGAAATTTTATCAGATTTTGTAAAAATTAATGAAGTGCAAAAAGTCAGACACAAATGTTCTGTGATATTACATTACCACAGTAAGATAATGGGAAAGTTGCAGGGTACTCCACGAGGGAGAGTTGGAAGATCTGAAATGGAATAGATGAGCTGGGAATCTCTTCTTGGTGGACTACGGGTACACAGGATATCTCTTCCAGCTGCCATCTAATTATAAGAAAAGGGATCAGCAAAGATCTCCTCAGAGCTCCTGGAACAATTTTCCTTCCCCTCCTAGCTTTCTGTCAAGTACCATTAGGGTTATGTCTAAATATCCTTGAACTTGAGTAAGGTTAAACTGTGTGTCAGCCCCAGTCACCACTACCACCACTATCACCACCACAAATAATTAACTCCAGGCCCAGCCTGTAGCAAAGACCACAGCTGCTCACTGCTTTAGTGTGTCTGTGTTACTATAACGGAATACTTGAGGCTGGGTAATTTATAAAGCAAAAATTTGACTAACAGTTCTGTAAGCTATACAAGAGTGTGGCACCGGCATCTGCTTCTGGTGAGAGCCTCTGGCTGCTTTCACTCATGGTGGAAAGGGAAGGGGAGTCATCGTGTGCAGAGATCACATAGCGAGAGGGACGCAAGAGAGAAGAGAGGGAGGTCCCATGCTCTTTTTAATAACCAGTTCTCACAGGAACGACTGGAGTGGGAGCTCACTCATTATCACAAGAATGGCATCAAGTCATCTATGAGGGATCCACCTTCATGACCTCAACATTTCCCGTTTGGAAATACCTCCAACACTGCAAGTCAAACTTCAACATGAGATTTGGAGGGGACAAACCCAAACCATAGCACTTACCTCCACACCCAGGACCTAGAGGCAAGCAAGGCCTATCCACCATGAAAGTAGGGTGGCATATGGCTTTGAAGTCATCAGCTGCATTCAGAGTAAGAAAACTATGTAAAGAATCCATCTTTGGTCTCATTTAATAATAGTAAATTAGTCCAAATTTTAAAATAGCTTTCTGTTGCAGAAGTAAAATCCTTCTAAGGGATTTATTTCAGATCAGCATTAATTAATCCCTGGAGCTCGGCAAGGGTGCTGTTCCTGAGAAAAAGCCTCTCTTGGGGCACCAGTATTTTCCTCCTAGTCTCCAAGTTTTGAAAGATCTCTGTAGGAGGTATGCACAGTTATACTCTGGCCACCACCCCTAGGCAGAGCCTGCAGAAGCTTTCCCTCTACTCCTCTTGAGCAGCTCAGCAGACACTCCCAAAATGTAAGTAAGGGTAGGACAGGTTGTAGTGAGAACAGCTAAGAAATTCCAGAACTTAATAAAACTGAACAATTATATGAGTTCTGAATGAATCAGTACATACATATGCATAATTCCAGTTCTCTTTCTTCTTTATCTCATGGGAGGTTCCGTAGTTACAGAAGGTACAAAGTTTCTGAGTCCTTGGGGATAAGTGCCCAAATTTCCCCAGTGCTTCACAATATTGAAGTAGGGAGGCTTCTTGTCACAGTAGAAATATTAAACTGCACTTTGGCCGAGGGTCTCTTTAGGAAGAGAGAAAGAAGAATCCTCAGCATACCTATTGGGAGAAAAGAGAAGAGAAAATGATGGTGCCTCAGGAAGACAAAAGATTAATGCATGCAACCTATGCCATTTATAAGCCTGGAAAAGAGGAAGTGGCTATGGAGCAAAATTTTAAAAATGGAAAAGGTGCCAAGATGAGGAAGGGCATTTGGGCCAGAGAGAATAGCACGAGGGAGGGTGGAGTAGGGTGTGTGACCAAGCGGAGTTTAGGAAGGTTGGAACATGGCTACTAATAAATGAAGATAGTTACCTGAGAATGAGGCAGAGAGACAATCAAGGACCATGCCAAAGACCTTCAACTTGACGTCTTAGGCAGTGGGGCTCAAGCCATCAACACAACAGTATCCTGAGATGCAACTAGTCATTATAGGCATTTAAAGGTAGAGAAACACAATGTGCTACGGTCAAGCTGGAGACAGCCCCATCCTTGCAAGGGAGGATGTGGAAACCCATCTATTCACTGTTCTAAAGTCAGCCTTGTGCTCAAAGGCTCCAATTCCAGCACTGCCATTTATTCATTCTGTGAGCAAATTATCTAATCTCTCTAAAACTCTCTTTTTTCTTCCTTTAAGGTGGGGATATTGTATCTATTTCATGGAATTAAATGTGTTAATAATGAAGGTGAAACTAGAATACAGTGTCTGGCATGTAAATAGCAAGTAAATGCTATTTTTTTTTATTCCCTTTCTTCTATATTTTCACATGTGACCATAGCCCTACTGGAATAAATTTCTATCCCTTTCACTTAGTTAAATCTGACTTGATTTGTTTATTTACTTCTTCATTAGTCCCTTCACTCAGCAAGAGTTATTAAGTGCTTGTCATGCACCAGGAAATGCAATAGGGGCTGAAGATGAATACAGCAGTGCCTGCTCTCTTAGAAAAGAGAAATAAATAACTACACAAAGGCAATGTAAAAATTCTATGAAATCTTTGTTCACTGCTCCAATAGTAAGTGATCAATCATTTTTCTGATTCTTTATGCCATTTTCATCACTTATGGCAAAATTACCTTGAAATGTAGTTAACTTTTCAAGTGGCTGTGATTCTTCTCCCCAACCAGATGTAAGTTCCATAAGAACGGGCACCATAGCTCATCACCGTTGTAATCTCCTCAGTGCCGTGATCATGAAAATTCAATCAATACATATTAATGAAGTGATGAGATGGAAAGCCAAGGCCTTAGTCACTCCCATGTTTCTGCAGGTAAATTCCTATCATTAATACACTAATACTATGCTCCTCTTTTTTTGACTTATCTTGGAATTAATATCAAAAGAAGCAAGATATGCATTGTAAGTTTTCATCCATTAAAAATTATGTGTCCTTTCCCACTATGAACTGTCATATATATCTTTAACCAAACATCATCCATTATAATTATAATTGTGCTAATAACGAAATCAGGAAGTATAAATAATCCTATTCCTAAACCTCAACCCTTCTCAAGCCTTTGGTCTCGCCCATATCCCACTTACATCCTGTAGATGAGTGGCCTTTTTCTTTCATAGAAAAAGTAAAGCATATTAGATGAACCCATTTTAGACTTCCCCCTCCGGTCCCTCACTTACACACATATCCTTGTCCCTGTCTATAGTTCTCCTTCCCCATCCCATCTCTGTTTCTGCTTAACATGACACACTTCAACCCTCCTCTGGATCTGATTTTCTCCCAAACTCTAATTCTTTCCTTTTTTTTTCAATATTCCACACCCAATTCTCAGTATTTTAAGCTTTTCTCTACTCACTACTTCCTTGGAACAAATAAGCATGTATCTCCAATTAGTTAAAGAGTAAAGTATCTCAAATTAGTCAAAGAGTAAGAAAGAAGGAGAAGGGAAGGAAAGAATTAGAAAAGAAAACCCATTCTTGACCGATTTTCCTTCACTCGCTGCCTTATTGCTGCCCCCTTTTCATAGCCAACCTTAGTTTGCGGGTAGGCAGCATTTTTTTATGGGAGGAATCATGTTTGATTTTTATGACATCTTATTGTAGTAAAATATACATAATACAACCTATCGTAAAACCATTTTTAAGTGTACAGTTCAGTGGTAAGTACATTCACATTGTGGGGCAGCAATCACCACCATCCATCTTCAGAACTTTTTTGTCTTCCTAAACTGAAACTCTTGACCCATTCCATGAATTCCCCATTCTACCCTTAACATTTTTAACGACTTTTTCCTAAATTGCAAAATGACTATACGCTCAATGTAGAAGTCTTAGAAAACATATTTCACAAACTTTTTTTAATGTCTATATATTGCCTTCAACATAATTTTAAGGGAAGTATTTCTTTTTTATCACAAGATTGAATCATAAAATACTCAATGCCTTGGAGTTGAATATTAAAATTGCATCCATTTTTACATCATTATAAACAATGCTATAAGTATCTGCATTTTTATATGCACATCTCTGATAATTTCTTTAGTAACAAATGTGATTTCTTGGCTAAAGACCATATTTGGGGGGATTTAATATATTCACAGTTAACCTGACTTGAAACAAGAGTTTAACTTCCTCCCTGGTATTCACTCTTTTAGCTCACTGAAGTCTGGCTTCCACTCCCATCGCATTGCTGAATCTGTTTGAATTGTTCTCCAGTGTTCAATTTCTAGATTGGACTCACTAACTGCTCAACAGCATTTGATACCATTGACAAGCCCTTCCCATCCTTATGAAATTTTCTCTCCCCTCAGTTTTTTTCATATTACTGCCCCATGTTTTCTTACTTTCCCCCACCACCCTGGTCAATTTTTTCAACATTGTTTGTGCTGTCCATTAAAGTTGTCATACTGCCTTTGACTTTCTTTTCAGTGTGTTTGATCTTCCTGGGCAAACCTATCAATAAAATATTAAACTACCACCTAGAAACAGATAACTCTAACATTTCTGTCTTCAGCTTGGAAATGTCTCTCCTTAGCTCCAGGACAGTATATCCAATCATCAACTGAACATTGCCTTCAAACTCAATATTTCCAAAGTTGAACTCATTATTTTCCTCACAAATGTTCTCCTATGCCTGCATCTTTATATCTCAGTTATCACAGATCTATGATGGTACCTAGTTGTCCAAGCTAGAAATCCTGGAATCATCACTGCTTCTAGTTATTTACCAAGTCCTAGTCCTTTTCTTCTAGAATTTTCCTTTCCTCTGAAATATGAATAAACTGTGATACATTCATTATATAGCACATTATACTTTGAACTATGATTGTTTGTTTTTAGTATCTGTGAAATGTGCTATCTTTTGTTCCTAGGAAGATATTAGCATGAAAAACAGAAGCGTTCCTATCCTGCCAAATAGTAATGATTCTTTTCACCGGCATCTACACCTGCCACTGTTGCTTTCTAAACCAGTAACATGTGACAAGGCCTTTCATACTTTTCTATAGCCTTTTATTCTATGACCTTTTGGTCTATGTCATATCCACACTGAGACCTGGATTTGTGTCCCCAGTCCATAACACAAAAATGTGTTTTGGTAAGAAAAGAGATATAAATTTATAACTTATTCGTATACACTCATTAAAAGTTTGTTGAATTGAATAAATGAGTGAATGAATGATGGCATTATGCTCCCTGGCAAAATTTCTAAGTACCAGTTATATATCCTCAGTGCCTGCCTGCCTTCTTCACATTCTTTCTATTATTTCTCCCTCTCCCAAGGCACTCAGGACTTTTGTATTGACCAGTCTCTCTTGCGAAACAGAAAAAAGTAACCTGATAAAAACTGTCATTGTGAGATGTGTGATAACTCTTCCAGGAATGTTTGCATTTGAAAGGACAATGGGATAGCACAATTTAACAAAAACAAATGAATGACAAGAGGAGGACAATTTGTGATTAACCAGAAAATGTTTGCAGCCATCTCATGTTGCCTGTATGTAGCAGAGACAGCATTCTCATATAAAAAATATAGCTGTAGTTAAACTCCCATTTGAAAAAGTACACCAGGGTAGATTCGAGTGTCTGTCATTCACTATAGAGAAATCATGGTCTTAGTTCATTCTCTTGATTGCTGGCTCAGTGACATGGACTATGTCATGGAAGTCAGTGGAGAGGAAGCGCCCCTCTGTAAGGGGTAAAAACAAAGCTAAATTCCCAGGGTCTAAAATGATCCTTGTAGTACGTGGTTTTGTTATGTCAATAAGCCACATATCTCGATATTCCAATCTCAAAACTATCATATCCCTTTTATTCAATAGTTTAAAGGAGGAGAGAAAAAAAGTCTTTAGACATGCTAATTCTACACACAGTTCTTACATTAAGTCATTAAAATCCCTCTTCAAAGCTTTGCAGGTACTTAAGTGGATTTAAAAGAAAAGTGCAGGACAGTTTGTATTTCAAGAATTATATAATACTCAGTTGGCTTAGCCCACGTTTTTCTTTTCAAACTCACAGTAGCCCCCAGCTTTATCTGTAGAATAATGTGCTCCTAGTAATACTGATAGGCACAGCAGTTTCCCATTTTTTTCAGCCACAATATTCCTCATTACGCAAAGCTAATATAATGTTCTACACCGACACACTGGGCTCTCCCTAACATCACTACATTCATGCAACACGTTGTTTCACTGGTGAAGAAAGAAGAATTATCAGGGTGGATCAGGGCAGCAAGAGACTGGTGTTTGAAGTGCTATGACATTATTTCACAAACTGCACATCTTAATCCAAAGACACGTTATGCTATAGAAACCATCAATTTCACTCCACTATTTTTGTGTTTGTTTTTAGTGTCTGTGAAATGTATCATCTTTTGTTCCTATGAAGATATTAGTATGAAAAACGGAAGTGTTCCTATCCTGCCAAATAGTAATGATTCTTTTCACTGGCATTTACATCTGCCACTGTTGCTTTCTAAACCAGTAACACATGGCAAATGACATCACTGAAGATTCTGTTTCTGTACCAACAATATGTGTTACGAAAAAGGCAAAAATGCAGTCTTGCTTGTGCTCCTCCTTTGTATTTCTTCTCAAAAGTAGCTCCTCCAAATACAGTACTTCATTTATTAGTTTGTGTAACATTTATTATCAACTGCGTGCAAAAATTTATATTCTTCATTATTCTCACCCTTCACTTCCAAAATTCTCTGCCAGGGTTTGATTACCTTTTCTTCTTCTTTTTTTCTTTTTGGTGATACTGGTAAGATTCGAAGGGGTGGTCAAGAATGATGTAGAGGCATCCACTTTCCACCAAGATGAATAACAGGGACTACACTTGCTCCAAGCTAAAAACAAACACAAACTATATGAAGAAATGATTTTCAAGACACTGAGCATCAGAAAATGAAGGGCAGTGACCATTGAGGGACATGAAAGAAATGAGATTAGCCTTATAAATGCCCCAACCTATTCACTGGAGAGACTTATATACTGTAGGACAATAAAGAAAAACCCAGGAATAGCCAGAGGTGTCCCTGAGTTGAGGAAACAGAGATGAAAGGCTCAGTAGGATAAGGCAGCTAGAATTCATAGTGCAGAGTTCCAGAGAAGATAGAGCTTCAGACATAGAGAGTCCTGGAAATCTTCAATGTAGTATAAAGGAATTATACTCCATCATAGAATTCTACTTAGAAACATCATAGGTGATAGAATTAGTAGACAAGGACATTGAGGCAGTTGTAACTGTATTTCATGTGTTCACAAGAGAAAAGATTGAGCAAAGACTTGCAAATACATAAAAGATTCAAATCAAATCTAGAAATGAAAAATTTAATACCTGAGATGAAAAATACATGTAGGAATGAAAACATATTAGATGATGCATATGAAAATATTAATGAATATTCAGATACAGAATTTAAAGTTAACCAGAAAGAAACACAGAAAGAAAAAAACTGAAAAAAATGAACAGAGCTTCCTGGGTTGTGGGACAACTTCAAGTGGCTCAAGTATACATATAATTTGGGAGGGTCAGATAAAATATTTAAAGGTATAATTGTCCATTTTTTTTCAAGTGTAATGAAAACTATAAACTCTAAATCCTAGAATCATGATAAACCTCAAGTACAATGAGATGAAAAAAATTACATCAAGGAAGATCATAGTTAAGATGGTCAAAACCAGCCATTAAGAGAAAAAAATTGTACAGCAGTCAGAAGAAAAAAAAGGCATGTTATATACAGAAGAACAAAGATAAGGATGACAACAGACTTCTTTTTTTTTTTATACAATATTTTTTTATTGTGATATTGAGGGGTACAGTTAAGGATTAGGTATACAAATATGTCTCATTTAGGCACCCTTGTTGATAAGAAATGTCCCCCCATCCCCAGACAAGTATTTACTGCCATTAATCCCTTCCCCTATCCCTCCCCCACCCCATAGTTTCCCACCACTGTCAGCCATTTTCTTGTGGTAATACGTTGGATGATCAAGGTCTACTATATGAGTGAGAACATGTGATACTCAGTTTTTTGTTTGACAACAGACTTCTTACTGGAAAAAAGATAAGCAAGAAGACAGTAAAGCGGTATCTTTCCACTACAAGAATAAAATTGTCAATCTAGAGTTTTATATCTAGCAAAAATGAAGGCAAAATAAAGATGTTTTCAAATACACAAAGCTAAAATGATGCATTAGTAACTATGTGGATAAATATAAGAGCATTTTCCTTATTATATAAATAGTCCCAAAAGAAAATTAGCATTTAAAGAAAAAATAATAATAATGTATTCAACAGATCTTAAACATCATTATTAATTAGGGAAATGCAAATTAAAACAACATGAAATACCCCTACATACCTAAATTAAAACTACTGATGGTGTGGAACAACTGGAACTCTTGTGTCCTGCTGGAGAAAATGTAAAATGGTACAAACAGTTTGGAAAATGTTTAACAATTTTTTACTAGCCATTTCCTTCTAAGGTATTTATATGAAAGAAATGAGACCCTATATTCATACAACTTATTCACAAATGTTCAGAACAGTTTTATTTGTAATAGTCAATAACTGGAAACAATCGAAATGTCCATCAGCAAATGAATGGGTAAAAAATACGATACATCCATACAATGGAGTTTTATTCAGCAATTCAAAAAATGAACTACTGATACATACAACAACACAGATGACCATCAAAAAAGTTATGTTGAGAAAAAGAAGCCAGACAAAAAAAAAAAGTACTTATATATAAAATTTCAGTAAATACAAACTAATCCATAATGATGGAAAGCAGATCAATGGTTGCTTGGGAATTAAATAGAATTGAGAAAGGATTTCACAAGTATATGCATATGCTAAATTTTATTACTTTAAATGGAAATTAAATTATATTCTTTGAATATATGAAGGTTATATCAATTACACTGTGATACAACTTTAAAAGAATGGCATAAAATATAAGTTCTATGTATCAGGAATTTATTTTTAGTCTATCTTAACCTATATCCTAAGCATAGTCATACAGTATATACTCATTAAGTATTGCTTGAACCCAAAGTCCTAGAAAAACTAGCATGTGGTTACAGTTGTCACATACATCTGAGAAAGTTGTCTATCCACAAGGCTGTATGCAGAAGATTTTCATTCTATTAAGATATGCCCCTACTGTAAATTTTTACTAGCTGAGCTGGTAGCATTCTGTGATTTAGAAAAGCATTAAGCTTACTGGCACTTCTTGACTCTTCTCACTTGACTACTAGAATTTTTAAATACTGTATATTTTAAAATATCATATTGACTTTTATTTGCTTCAAACTTGGAAATTTCAAACTTGGGTTGCAGAGATTGTTAGCTATCCACAAAACATTTATGATCATCTTCCATTGCGTATAGCTATTGTTGAAAAGGAGCTGCCCTGCTAAAGATTACATTTCTCAGCCTCAGATTCTGTTACATAATTTGTGTGGCTTAGTAGAAAATAAAAATGCAGGTCCCTTTTTAAAAAATTATTAAGAATTTTGAGACAGTGAGAACAGAGCATTAAACCAAGCATGGAATCCGTCTAAGTGTGGGGTCACATGTCCATAAAGCTATACCTGCTCAGCCCCTATTATATTTGGGGGTAGGAGTTAAAGGAAGGGTGTGATTAGCTCTTGTCAATGGAATGTGAGCAGAAGTGACATGTGTCACTTTAAATCAAGATGCTCATAAATGTTTGGTGGATAGCTAACAATCTCTGCAACCCAAGTTTGAAATTTTCAAGTTTGAAGCAAATAAAAGTCAATCAGTTGGAATCAAAAGAGTTGAGTTTGAATTCCTGCTTAACTACTTTCAATTGGAAGACCTCGGGCATGTCCCTTAGACTTTTATGGGATTGTATCCCTCTTTAAATGCCAACAAGTTCACAGAGTTGTTGCAGAGGTTAAGGAAAAAAAGAATGTAAACATGCTTAACACAAAACAACAAGCAAATGCTGTTCTGTGGTTCCAGCCACGATACAACTTCCCTTTTGCTTGAAGAAATCAGAGTAAGTAAATAAAGTGAGTTTTCTCTATCATTACCAGTGCCCTGGTGAACCATCCCTTCTGGTGTTTCTGACAATCTGGGTAAAGAGCAGGTTGGACAGTGAGAAGCACTAGGCAAAAAAGATCTTAGTACGTATCTAAATTTTATCAGTGATGTGATTCTTGGGTTTAAAAACGCAGTGGAAATTGGCACAAATGACCAGCTCAGATTATATAAATATCCTGTAATGAAAACAGTAACAGAAAACCAGCAAAATGGTTTAAGTTTGTGCTGGTTTATTCCTCTAAGTGGATGCATCTCGCTTATCGTTTGTTTTCATTATTCCTGATGTGTTGCCTATCACATCACAAGCTTCTTCAAAGGGAAAGGAATAAGCAGTTGTCATAACAACAAAGCTCTTCATTACCCTGGGAACCTTCGACAGCTTTATTTAAAATGAAGGAGAAAAAAGAACCCTAACCAATTAGCTTTATCAGTCTGATTCATGTTCTTCTTAAACTGATAACTGTTTCCTGAAGAACTTACAATTTGATGGGGAATGTGTCATGAATATTTATGCTAACATAAAACTCGAAGAAAAATTGGCAAGCTAATTATCACTTGGAAGGTGTTTCTGGTCAAATTCCTGCCCGGTGATCCATTTGATTTTTTTAAATGACTTTTATTAAACAAATCAAAGAATTAGTGGGACTTTTGCCAACATCTATCCATTGGTTCAAGAACAGCAATGAGACCTATTTAGGTTTAAACTTTAAAGCCAAGGCTTCACCCTCACTAATTTGATTTGCGTTAACTTTTCATTCAGTTAAACCGGAAATGTTCTTGTCTGCCGTCCTCCCTTCCTTCTCTGTGCCAGAGATGCAGTGGAAGTCCCTAGACAGTTTTAATTCTGCCCTTCTCTGCAGAATTATAATAGCAGATGTTTTCTTCTGGCTGTGGGAGATAAGACTGAGAAGTAATTATTGTTCTGGTCTCAAATCCCACAGGTGTTTTTATTCCTGCCCCCTGACCACAGGAAAAATAAATAGTAAATATGAGAGGGTACAGTTGGGGTGCTCTTCAAGTTCAGATTTAAAGCTGAATGTTTGAATATCTCCTGCAAGTGAAAAACTATTTAGGAGTCAGCAAACTTTTTCTGTAAAGAGCTAGATATTAAATACTTCTGACTTTGCAGAACATAGGATCTCTACCAAAACTACTCAGTTCTGCCATTGTTGAGTAAAGCGACTACAGACAATATGTAAACCAATGGACTTGGCCAGATTTGGTCCAGTCATAGTTTGCTAACCCCAAAAGGGTTCCTAAAAAGTTAGATACCTACCACCAAAAAAAACAAGTGCATAAGTTATTGAAATAAACGGTAGTGAACACTTGGATAGCAAGTTCACAAAGGGTTTTTACATATATTATTTCATTTCATCCTCAAATGAAGATTACCCTAAGGGTTATACATTATCATTTTCTTATCCTACTAATGAGAAAACTAGACTTGAGGTGCTCAGGTAACTCCTTTGCTAGATCAAATAACTGATCTCTTGATTTCAGTTTCAATGCTTTTTTTACCATATACCAGCTGCCTGTAAACAATGCACATTATACAGGCCAAACAAAAAGAAATATGGATAGTAACAATTCTTATAGGTATAGTTAGTTGTCATCAGTGTAAAAAAAATTACATCAACACTCCTCACGTCCCATTAAGTTTTCCATAATACTAACTCAAGCATTAGACCAAACTGTGAGTAACCAGAAAGCCAGAAAATTCTGTGTTCTGGGTTCCAGCGTCATTTCAGGAATTAACCATAGAGGCCTAATACACTCTAAACTATCTATCTTCTTAAACTAAAACCAAGAAAGACTTCAGCAATAATTTGGGATCAATGAAGGCAATCTCCCCAGAAAGAGCTGCATGGAATCAAATTCAGGTGTAGTTATGGATTAGGCTTGATCAAGCTTAGAGTCTACATATAAGTAAGATTCTTCAGTCACTAAAGATTTTGCAGGCAACTATTACTTAATTATGATAACTCTACAGAGTCAGGATGTTGCATTAGGAAACACAGATGCACCATCTGTTAAGAAAACATGATTTAACTGATTTTTTTAACCAGGCTTTAGCCTTGTAAATGTTAACTCTATATTGCTCAAATCAAATGAAAGTTTTGATGAAAACTATTGCCGATGAGGCATCTGAAAGTGATATCCTCCACATTTAATTCAGTTCAATTCTACAAGAAGTTATTGAGTGATCCCTATGTGTCATGCACATTAAAAAAAAAAAAAAATCTCTGCTTTCAAGAAATCTACACTTTCAGCAAAGAGAACAAAACATCTATATAAATGAATTTGATACAAGGCAGAATTTAGCTTAGGAAAAAGATTGAATATTACATGGATTCAAAGAAAGAAGAAATCTTGAGAAAGGCAAGGGAGATTGCATGAAGAAGGGTGTCTAAGTCTGTTCAAACTACTATAAAAATACCATAGACTGGGTGACTTACAAACAACAGAAACTTATTTCTCACATTTCTGGAGACTGGGAAGTCCAAGATGAAAGGCATCAGCAGATTCAGTGTCTGGTAAGAACCTGCTTCCTCATAGACAAACCATCTTCTCACTATAATCTCTCTTATGGAGGATCTCTGGGATCTCTTTCATAAGGACCCTAATCCTATTCATGAAACCCCTACCCTCATGATCTAATTTTCTCCAAAGGCTCTATCTCCTAATAGCATCATTTTGGGTCAACATATGAATTTGAGGAGGGCACAAGGATTCAGACCATACATAGCAGAGGGGATCAGGAGAAGTTTCAGAAAGAGTGTGTTGACAGGAAATGAGAGGGAAATTAGCGCTCCTGACCCATGAACTTGCATGAATTAAGGAGACAAGGGCAGAAAATTGTATTGTAGGTGGGCCGTTTAGTTGGCTTATTATTTGCCAAAAAGTTTAAAATTATAAGTCCATGAACCATTTTCAGCCTGGAGACTTTTTTTCTTTTTCTTTTTTTTTTTTTTTTTTGCCTTTTTTTGGCTTACACAGTTTTTTGGTTTTTAAAAAAATTTCAATCTGTTGTTAACATTCAAAAGTTGGAAGATTTTACATAAGAGTTAGATTTAGGGCCCCTTTTAAAGAACTGGAAGATCTAGCAACCAAGGACACCATTTCTGCATGTCAACAATAAGGGCTGTGTAGAGACTGACCTCTTCCATTGGGTGTGACTTCTCCCATTTTTCTGGTATCCTCCAGATCCACTGTACCCATTTATGCTACCTACACGGCTTCTATCGACATTTGAGTTTGCAACAAATAATTCAGAAGAAACACATGAGATATCTCCTGAGGTGAGAGAACTTGAAACAATTTCAATATGATTAGGAAGGTGCTTAAACTTGTCCAGTTCACTTCAAAAATAAGTGACCAACTATTAAGTCATAAGTCATGAATTACTGACACAGGAAAAATAGACTGAGTCATCTATAGTGTGAAGAAGATAATGGAGTTGCCTATATAAACCAAAAATTATGAATTTGATTCAGTAAACAATTGGTAAGCAAGCGAAGATGTCGGCACAGAGGAGTGATATACTGGAGCTAATTTTTTTTTTCAAAAAATGTTAATTCTGAATAAAATAAATTTTAAAATATATATGCTTTGTTTCAGTAAGTAAGCAGGTTATTTTATGAACTATGTTGGAACTAAACATACTGTGAAGTATATATGTTTTGATTTATAACTTGAATGACCTCAATTTGAATCATTTTTCCTATAACTTTTTTTTTCAGTGTTCTGCAGGAATTTCAAAACACTTCCCATAAGCTCAAGCATAAAAATATATGGAACAACAATCATTAAAATACTTTAGTTTTATAAATTTTGTGTTTGCCTATAACTTTGCTTTTCTTTATACCACTTATAGGCAATTATTTTCACACAGAAAATAATTCATGCTGAATACAATCTAAAGCCCTTTTATAAATAAAAGGCAATCATTTTTGAGACATATATATTCTACAATTCTTTGCATTTGCTGTTGACTTTTTTTGAAGTTCACTATAAAATGCCACAATGTCAGTTGATTACTTTAAGGAATTTAAAGTTATTTCTTACATAACATTTACATATGCATAGTAAGCCTTTTGAGTAAATAGCATCTCTAACAAGGACTATTTTTATTCCATATTAAAAACATTCACATTTCCTTTACATATTCATACAACAATTTTAGTAATTTCTGGCTTATAACAAATAGTTATCTTTTTTTGAAGTGAAAAGGGCAATTTTAAGCACCTCCCTGATGATAAATTAGTTCAAGATCTCTCAACCTTTCTAAGAAACAATGTCATGGATAGGCATATCTCACCCTTTAGCTATTTTTTAATTTCTTTTTTTGCATTATATTACCTTTTCTCTCCTAAGGTTATTAGTCAACTATCCATTTAAGATATTAGCATATTTTATAAAAATTTCAAGTCCTGAACTTGGGCTATTGGCCAAGAATAAGTCCAGCAACAACTACTGGTTATCCATCAGCTAAGATTATTATTCATTTCTATTTTCACGATATTATAATATATTACCACTAGAACAATTTGTTTTTAGACCTTTAGTTTCCCTAGTTTATTACAAATGAGCTTGAGTTTGACAATTGTGTGAGAACTGCACATATTTTTATTTCTTTGATAAGGCCTACCTATGACAAAATAATCTCTTCAAGGTAAGGGAATCTTACTGATGCCAACAAATGTTTGACCCTTACAATACAACTATAATTGTTTTGATAATCCCTGCATTTCTGTAAGACATATCTATGTATATGCACATCTTTAGGTGGTGGTTGTCCCTTTATACATCATAAACCAATCTTCCAGGTTCTTACGATGACTTGTGTATTTCATCTTTGAATCTCCTTCATTCTTTCTTCATTGTCTTCTTTGCACTGAAGTTCTGAGATCATGTGTACTACTTCAAAAGTGTTTTCACCAAGGATACATAGCAGACTTGCCTATATTCTTCCTGATGTGTAATGTGATTTCTTTGCTTAGTTGTCTTCCTCAAGTCATATTGACTTTTTTTCTGCACCCCCTCACATCACATGCCCATCTGAATTTGTTGCCAGTTATCACCCCAGTCCATTTAGCATTACTACTTTCCACGATTCCCCTCCCATACAAGTATCTGTGTTTCATATTATATTTTCCCAAGTACATTCACTCCCTATTATCAAAACATCACTATACAGAATAATCTTCTAGGTATCTTTGATCCGAAAACTTTCTTTACACAGTTTATGCTCATACACACCTAGTAAAAATCTGATGATGATTGAGAATCCCTCTAATAAGTAAGCGAGTCAAATTCCAAATAATGTTACTGGTGTTGAATTTCCCTTATACAGTCATTTATATCTCTAACTTATTCTTGATCAAGGTATCAAGTTAATCTAACAACTTCAAAATTAGGTGACATCTACATCTGCACAATTTAGAGAATAAAGCTTTCTCTGGGTGCAAGAAAAGGCCAAAATCCCTAAATTACTCACAACAGAGATTAACAGTGTGATATGCTAAGTTTGTAAGGACTTAAACTACCTTGGTACAAATACACATCTTACAATAGGGTCTTGTATTGCCACTCAAATATTACATTTAAGTTTTTATGCCTTGTCTCCTCAAATTGTTTTAAATACTTGACAGCATGGTGGGGGGGATGCGTGTACATTTCTTGGCATTTTTAACTTCTAGCTTCTAGCTCTAAGAGGGGCTTGAAATTTTGTGAGAAAGGAAAGAAGGGATGGAAAAGAGGAGGAAGCAGGCAAAGCGAATAAGAGCGCTTAAAGAACACCAGTATGGAAATAGCAGGGATTCAGGGCTTCCTGATTACACCACCAACTTGCTTGTCACTAAAACTTCCACAGGAAACAGGAGGCTAGTAGGAGCAGTAGCCCAATCATATACTGTCCATGTGTTTTAGAAGAGAAAATCATTATTACTCCAAAAAGAAAGGAAAGTATTAATTTTTAGAGGCTGAGATAAACATAAAATATAAAGCGTGGTTAAATAACTATCACTGGATATTCAGCACATTTTTGACAGTCGCTTAGTTCACAGCAGGGACCAAACACTTGTTTGCAGGATCTATTAATAGTAATATCTCACAATTTGTATAAATTTGATCGTATGTCAATCACTGTGTAAAGGGCTTTATATGGATTGCCTATTTTGAAAAACTCATTACATTTATGTAAAGCAGATAATCAATTTATGTTACTTAAATACTTATGTAATGTATATAACTCACCTTATTAAACTCTCGCTATAGCTCTATGTGGTAAATAGTATTATAGTCCTCATTTGTGCATTGATACAGATGAAGAAACTTAGGCTAAAAATGATGGATAACTGAGCCAACTGATTTATACTAACTAGCTAAGTGCCTGGGCAGAGTTCAAAAATGAACATTCTGACTCCAAAGTCCATGAATTTAGGTACTACTCCAGAACCTCAGAGACTCTGTCTCATAAGCAATATTCCTTATTCCTTATTATGAAGTGCTGTTTGTATGACCTGACCTGTACTAGGCATCATAATGTTAACTCTAATAGTCCAGTCTTATAAGTAACAATATCCAAAAGAATAGTGTAGCTTTAGGACTTCATTAAAACATTGCTCGGGAATGTCTGAAACCATACACAGGAATAAGAGCTATGTGTCTTGTGCTGATCTTATGCCTAATGATAGTCAACAAATTATAAATGCTATACTGTGGTCATCGCATACCGATCCTTCTTTGGAATCTTGAGCCACTGTGGGCAAAAGAATATATAGGTTATCTTTGTTTTGTCCTTGTCTCAGTTCTTCTTTGTGTGTTATCCCAGTTCTATACTCTTGTGCTCTAGGATGGTTTTGTCTTTGTTTGTGAGGTCTCTAGGACAAATTCTTGATCTTTTCATTTACAAATGCCCAGAGTTTATTTTAGGCATCTTCTTTCTATGTTTTCTTGGGACGTTCCTCTCCACCAATGTGTAGAGTTAGGTGCTTGCCCTCCCTGTTTTTTGGCTCAAAGCAGTCTACTCTCTAGAGCTGTCAATTACTGTCTCTTTGCCAGATACGCTTAAAGTACAGATTTTAAAGTCCAAATTCATTGGCAACAATAATTGTTTCCTGTTTTGAAAATACATTTTCCGTGTTTCACGCCATGATACTCTCTTGTCAGTCTGTACATCCTGTTGGAAGCAGTGGATCAGAGATAGTACTGTCTAATTATTTCGTATCCAGTATTGTGTGAGCTTCATATCGACTTTGTAACCCATCTTTCATATCCTGATATCCTTTCCCTGTGTTTCTTAGGACTTTACTACTGGCCTATCAGTGTTCTTTGTCTTTTTCATAATTTGAGATTTCCCTGTACAGCGGTCGGGCCAGAGAAGAAGCCTTAGATAAGCCTAAATTCCAATCCGTGGCACATCACACTGTCAATCTCTGATGTGAATAATGCAGTGAATCTGCAGTGGATCCGATCCTTTCATTCACGCTGAGATCATCTTTCATTAATCTTTTGGGCATTACAAAAATATGAAGTACTCCAAACACTTTATTCTGAAAGGAGTGAGAATATTTGTGATACAAACTAGAGGAAGTTGTTCTTCAGCCGTGCAACAAAATTTTTAAATCACCTTTATGTTCTAGAGAAAAAACAATGAACAAAACAAGCAAGGGCTCTGCCTTCATGGAATCCACCTATGACTTTGTCATTTGTTAATATGTATTACCCACATTTGATATGGAAAACATATGTTCAGTGTTTGGGGATGGTCAGTAAATAGCATTCTTTTTCCCAAATGAATTCAGAACCAAATTAGAGTTAGAAAAGATAGACAGATGGAGATCAAACACAGCTTTATTTCTGTTAAAGCTGATCAGAAAATATGGCTCTAGATTTCCCTTTATCAGACTTGCTTCCTTATTCCCTGGTGCAGTTTGACAGTTGCAGGCCATTCCCCCTAGAAACAGAACCCTTCCCGCATCGCAGAGGGCTGACAAGAATGCATGAATCCTGGGAACATGTTCACTCTGAAAAAGAGAAGTTTAGTATGGGCTCAGTCCAGTTTCTTCCCTCGAATTTATCAACAGATAGCTGACATTAGAAGCTAGGAGTATTATTCCAGCAGAAATCCCATCACTTGGAAATATGGGGTCAGTGTGATTAAACAAATAACAAATGAAACTCTGGAAACAAATATAGTTTAGCCAGAGAAAATGTATTTGTCCTTGGAACACTAAAGAGCTATTGAAACTTACAAAAAATATTTTTTAAGAGTGATGGGTCCATGGGTTAATTAACACTAATTTTGAGAATCTGTGCTGTGCAATGGCTTCAGTAAATGGTCATATAATAGTAGTGGTGACTTTCATTTTGAAAGCAAAAATTGCAGGTGAGGCAGATATGAAGATCAGCAGTTGCAAGCTTTCCATTCACATCTGAATTAAAATAAATAGCAATTTAAAACACCCTGTGTAACAATGAAGAGTAATTATGACAGTAACTGAAGAAAATATTTTTAATGAAGCATTACATGTAGGGACAAGTTGTCTGACTAAGCTTATCATCGAAAATTCAGCATCATCTTCTCGCAGAATTGGATTTATAAGCTATTTTCCAATGTAATCTAAGAAGAAACAAATGATTTTCAACCATAACAACGAGAGTAATCACCAATAAGACCTCGAGTAGCGTTGAATGACTACTCCCTCGCTCTGGACGCTGCTGCAAACACAAGAGTCAGTCATATTCCAAAGCTGTTACTTGTTCCTAAGAGATCAGGTCACACTGTTGAGTTCCCCAATTTATTTAAATCTGTTATTTTATTTCAAGTGCTAATTGTCTCTCACAACAAACAGAGACTCCTCTCAGCTGCAATTATTGGCATTACAATAGATAATCAACAGGAAAGCCTGAATGCAGAGAAGGAAGAGTTGCCTTGGTTACAAACCTGAGATGCTTTTGGGATTACAGTTCCAGCCATGTTTCTAAATTTCCTAAAACACCCTAAGAACAAAGTGTTGTATCCTTTTTGTTTCTCTTTGTGGCCCATACAAGTTAATTTTAACAATATGGAGGTCTAGTCTTGTATGGATAGTTTTACAAAGTCTCTTCAATAAATAACCCCCACAAAAAGGACCTTTCTTTTATTACATTTGTATATACATGTTCATGGACTTTCAGAACAATAAGAAGGATTCAGAGTTACTGTTTTTGTGCTACATTAGTATATTATTGTCTCTGCTCTAGCCACAACCATACAGGGCAGCCATTACTCTGCATTACACTTTCATCTCCCTTTTCTTAAAGGCAAATGGAAAGACAAATCACCTTATGGCACATTCTATTCCAGTCTTAAAATAGTATCTTCCCTCTTGAGTACAGATTGAGTAGAGCTAGCAAAACTGAAAAAAGGTAAACCTCCATAACCGAGATCTACTAGTAATTATTTTGTTTTGTTGCTTCCCCATCTATATAGTAAATTGAGGTCTTAAAAATTAGGATGATTATTATGACAAATGTTCAGGATCCACTTCTGAGTGAGAACATTTGATACTCAGTTCTTTATTTCTGTGATAGGTCACTGAGTATGAGGGACTCTAAATCTATCCAAGTTGCTGTGAAGTCCATAATTTTGTCCTTCTTTATGGCTGCACAATATTCCATCATGTTGGCAGCAGCGGGACACTGCTAGGGGATGGAGGGGTACACAACATCAATAAGGGTACTGATCCCAAACCAGGTGAAGCGAGTGAGGAATGGGAGACCTAAACTCACTTGTATGATGACCACTTATGTACCCAATTCTGAATTGTACCCCATATCTTTAAAATTAAAAAAAGTTTAAAAAAATAGGATGATTATTCAGATAATGATCCATTAATATAACTAGCAGTTTGGAAAGCACATAAAAAATACTGCTATACTTCATAGAGCATCTTGATGTCTATCAGTCTGTTTAGAGGCTAGTATGATTTCTTCTTCCAACCAATAATCCCGGTGATGGGAGAACTGAACTTTCTGTTTACTTTTGAAATATCATGTGTATGCCCAGATGACTTACATTTTACCTACCTCAGTGAAGATATTTAGAAGCATAAATGATAAACTACCATTTGTTAAGATTTTATTATATGGCAAATCCTGTATTAGAACTTTTAACAAGTTTTGTACTATCTACAATGCACAATATCACAATGTAATATCTATAATTTATAACAATCCTAACATGCAGGAATTATTGTACCTACTTATAGATAAGGAAACTAAGGTTTACAATATGACTTGGAGGGATTTTTTTTAAATCAAAATGTTTCTACTAACATTGTAGAGTAGAATTTAAGAGCCAGAACACCTGTATAAAAATCCTAGCTTGGACGCTCTAACACTTACAGCTGTGTGTTTATTAGCAAACTACTTAACCTCTCTCTATCATTGTTTTATACCTATAAAAATGAGGAAAATAGAGCAATAAGATTATAGTGAGAACTATAAGAATTAATACATGTAAAGCAAATAATGCCAGGCATATGGTAATTATCCAATGTTTACTCTCTAAATATTTAAAATATTGTATAATTCCCCAAAGTGATTATATTTTAATGTTTCAATTATATTACTATAGTTATTTCTTGTATCTATAAGTTTAATCATCTTTATCAGAGCCATTGAACACCATAAAACACAAGTATCTCTGTACCATGCTTAGCGTAGTTGGCTAGGCAAAACAGATTTTAAACATAAATTGTGTATTATTCTTTTCTATTTACATAATTATTAATATTTGCAACTTGCTTTAGCCTTTCTTTGTTAACATTATTATCTATAAGCATAAAATATCTAGCTAAAGCTAACATTATGCACAATAATGAAAAGAATATCTTCCTCTTCTACTGTCTGCCCTCCTCATTTGTATGCCTCTCCAATTCCATTAGAATCTACCTCCCTAGGTGTTCTATCAAAACTAGTTTCACCTCAGACTATCAGAATCTTAGAAGGAAACTGCAAGCTATAAGAATTCTAGGAAAAAATGTAGTAAACATCCTAATGCCCATTGGAGTAGGCAACAAATTCTTGACCAGGTCCCCAAAAGCAAATGCCATAAAAACTAAGATAGACAAGTGGGATTTCATCAAACTGAAAAGCCTTTGCACAGCAAAAGAAACCATCAAAAAAGTAGAGAGGCCGGGCTCAGTGGCTCAGCCTGTAATCCCAGCGCTTTGGGAGGCTGAGGTGAGTGGATTGCCTGAGCCTGTGGGTTCGAGACCCGCCTGGGCAAATTGGCGAGACCTCATCTCTACAATAAATCAAAAAAAATTAGCCGGGCGTGGTAGCGTGCGCCTGTAGTTTCAGCTACATGGAAGGCTGAGGCGGAAGGATTGCCGGAGCCCAGCAGGTTGAGGCTGCGTTGGCAAGGAGCGGCCACTGCACTCCAGTCTGAGCAACAGAGTGAGACTCCAACTCAAAAAAAAAAAAAAAGTAAAGAGACAACTCATGAAATTAGGGGGAAAAATTGCATGTTTATGCATCTGACAAAGGCCTAACATTCAGAATCTACAAGAAAGTGAAAGGGGGGAAAACAGAATTCAAACAAACAAAGAGGAAGGAAAAAAATCCTGTTAAAAAGTGGGCAAAGGACATGAACAGACACTTCTCAAAAGATGACAGTCAAGCAAGCTAACAGACACATGAAATGCTCAGCCTCACTAATTGTCAGAGAAATGCAAATCAAAACTGCAGTGAGATACTACCTAACTCCAGTAAGGATGGATAACATTAGTAAATCAAAAAATAACAGATGCTGGTGCAGATGCAGAGAAAAAGGGGTACTGTTGGTGGGAATGCAACCTAAATCAACCTCTATGGAAAGCAATGTGGCAATTCCTAAAAGAACTAAAACTGACCTTCCATATAATCCAGCAATTCCTCTCCTAGGAATATACCTGGAGGAACATAAATCATTCTACAAAAAAGACACATGCACACACATGTTTATTACCACACTATTCACAATAGCAGAAACACGGAATGGGACCACCCCTACCGCCCACCAAAATTGGACTGAATAAAGAAAATGTGGTACATAAACATGATGGAGTATTATGCATCAATAAAGAACAAAATCATGTACTTAAAAGCAACTTGAATGCAGTTGGAGACCATAATACTAAGTGAACTATCACAGAAACAAAGAATAGAATACCGCATGTTCTCACTCATAAGTGAGACTTGAACTTAAGTCACGTTAGCACAAAGGAGGGATCGATAGTCACCGGATACTGCTAGGAGAGGGAGGGAGAGTGAAGGGTGGGGCCACATGATAACACAAAGCGTACTTGGTTCATTACCAGGGAGAGTAAAGCCCAAACTTCACCTGCATGCAGCCTACTTATGCACCTCACTGGTACCCTACATTCCTATAATGCTACCCTAACTGGTACCCTTCACCTGCATGCAGCCTACTTACATACTTCGTTGGTACCCTATATTCCTATAGAAGATAAAATAATTTCTCACTTACAAGATTAAAAAAAGAATCTTAGAAGCAAACTTAAGAAACACCCTCCTGGACATTGGAGTAGGAAATGAATTTATGGCCAAGTGCTCAAAAGCAAATACAGCAAAATCTAAAATTGGCAAGTGGGGCCTTATCAAACTAATAAGTTTTTGCATAGCAAACTAAACCATCAAGAGAGTAAAGAGACAGCCTACTTAATGAGAAAAAAAATATTTGCAAGCTATACATCCAACAAAGGCCTAGCATCAAGGATCTATAAGGATTTCAAATGAATTGACAGGATAAAAACAAGCAACCCCACTAAAAAGTGGGCAGAGGATATGAACAGACATTTCTCAAAGGAAGACATTCAAGCAGCCAACAAACATGAAAAAATGCTCAGCTTCACTAATCATCAGAGAAATGCAAATCAAAATTACAATGAGATATCACCTCAGACTGCTCAGGTGATAAATCTTTAATTTTAAAGATGGCTGCCATTAAAAAGTCAAATAGCAGGTGCTGGTACAGCTGCAGAGAAAAGGGAACACTTCTATACTGTTGATGGAAATGTAAGCTAGTTCAGCCTTTGTGGAAAGCAGTGTGGCATTTCCTCAAAGAACTAAAAATTGAGCTACCATATGATCCAGCAATCCCACTTCTTTTTTTCTCTCTCTCTCTTTTTTTAATTTTAAAGATGTAGGGTACAATTCAGGGTTAGGTATACAACTGTTTATTATGCAGGTACCCTTGTTGATGAGATATGCCCCTCCCTCCCCTGGCAGTTTCCTTCAACTGCCAGTTCCACCCCCCCCCACCCTCCCCTGGCAGTTTCCCACTACTACCAATCCCTTTCTTATAGTATTGTAATAATTGTACAAGGTCCACTTATGAGTGAGAACATACGGTACTCTGTTCTGTTTCTGTGATAAATCACTGGGTAGGACTCTAAATCCATCCAAGCTGCTGTGAAGTTCATATGTTTGTCCTTCTTTATGGTTGCATAATATTCCATTTTGTATATGTACCACATTTTTTTTATTCAGTCCAGCTTCGATGGGTAGCATGGTTAGTTCCATGTTTTTGCTTTTGTGAATACATCTGCAACAAACATGCGTGTACAGCTATCTTTTGTGTAGAATGATTTCAGTTCCTCCGGGTATATTCCCAATAAGGGGACAGCAATCCCACTTCTGAGGATATACCCAGAAGAACATAAACCACTCTCTACCAAAAAGACACCTGCACATGTGTGTTCACTGCAGCGCTACTCACAATAGCAAAAACACGGAGCCAACCCAGATGCCCATCAAAAGCGGACTGGATAAAGAAAATGTAGTACATATATATGATAGAATACAACTCAGCCATAAAGAAAAACAAAATCATGTTCTTTGCAGAAACAAGGGTGTAGCTGGAGATCATTATTCTAAGTGAACTATCACAAAAACAAAAAACCTAATACCACATGTTCTCTCTCATAAGTGGGCCCTAAACACTGGCACATAAGTACAAAGGTGGGAACGACAAGTGCTGGGAACTGCTAACGGAGAGAGGGAGGGGGAACAAGGGACAAACAACGACCCACTGAGTACCATGTCTACTGCCAGATGGAGAGAGGTCTTGCTAGAAGTCCAAATCTTACCTGCACACAATTTACTTAGAGTATATGTAACAAGCTATCAATGTGCCCCACAACTCTAAAACAAAAATTAAATTAAAAAAAACAATTTCAAACCCTTTCATATAAGTGTTGGTTATTTAGGTATTGTCTTTCAGGTGGAAATCCATCCCTCTATCCTCATGCCAGAGCTGGGACTTGGCCAAAAGTATTTCTCCTTTGTCTGTTAGATACAACCAATAGAGGGCAGTACAGAGAGACAGTAGGGACTTGCTTTTTATATGCAGGTTGTTTCTGTGTCGCTGGCAGTAGCCTTGTGGTAGTAGTGGTCCCAGTCTCCAGCTTTGTTCATTAATCCCTTAGAGGCATCAGGTGCCACGTTCCCCTCCTCAGGGTTCTGCATTCTAATTCCATGGGCCACTCCTCTGACTTCCTGAAATACCAAAAGCATCTAAACAGCTCTCTTTACTGGGAAGTCTGAATTCTAACTCTGCAAGACCAATTTCCTAAGCTTCTAGATTCAAATAATTCCAACTTCTTCCTTCTGTTCGTCATTCTTTGCATATAATGACTATCTCTGTGTGACCTAAATGTTCACTTTTTCCTCTTTCACTCTTTTAACATCTGTTTTACCAATTTATTTTTTTTTAATTTCCCTCTACTGAAATACTTAGTGTGGTTTCTGATTTCTTATCTAATCCTGATTCAAAAATTCTATAAATAACTGTTTAAAATGTATTCTTGGAAGTTTTGCAAATATGTCAAAAAAAGAAAGGAGAATTTTAGGTACCTTTCAGTAGCTAGAGTAGTTTTTGTGGGGAGTAGAAATAGTTTTCCTTGTAATCACTCCCTAAAATTAATTCTACTTTACACCTAGGCAGCCAGTTCTGCTTATAGCTTAAGATCCAACATTTCCTAACACTCTCTTTATGGAAGAACAATTTAAAAACTTATAAATTAGGACTTTACCATACACTGTTTTACAAGGAATTATTGAATTTCAAGTGATGTGGCTTTAATGATAATGTATGTAAACATTCACAGCTTGGTTTTTATTTATTGGTCACCAAAATGAGCCAACACTATTATTTGTTGGCAAGTATATTCACTATCTGGGCTGTGTTAGTTCATTTTGTGTTGCTATAAAAGAACACCTAAGACCGGGTAATTTATAAAGAAAAGAGGCGTATTTGGCTTATGGTTCTACAGGCTGTATCAGAAGCATGGCACCAGCATCTGGAGAGGGCCTCGGGCTGCTTCCACTCATGGTGGAAGGCCAAAGGGAAGCAGCATAGACAGAGAACCCATGGCAAGAGAGGAAGCACAAGACAGAGAAATGGACAGTGGCAGGCTCTTTTTAACTATCAGCTCTCTCCAGAACTAATAGAGTGAGAACTCACTCACTGCCACCAGAATGGCACTAGGCCACTATTGAGGGATCTGTCCCAATGACCCAAATATCTCCCACCAGGCCCCACCTCCAACGTTGGGAATCAAATTTCAACATGAGGTTTGGAGGAGACAAATATCCAAACTGTAGCATAGGTTCTCAGTTAAGATAACATCTTCTGTTGCTATTATTTATTTTAAAGGTTCAATAATCATTAACAGTTGCTCTGTTTTGTGGGTCCACCTATCTATATTGAATCTCAAGCTCTGATCCCATTCGACTCAGTTCCAGATCCATCTCTTACCTGTTCTCTCATATTCAGCTCACATTCTAGATAATAATTCTAATTTCCCTAATGAGATTTCTTTGTCACATTTTCTCCTTTTGGGAATCCTTAGACATTAGGACTTGCCCTTCTGCCTATGACTTTATCTTGCTTACCTATTCCCCAAGTTCTCTCTTATTATTCTACATTTGAAACCCCCATATTTCCAGTGCTTACATTACTCCTTCTGTCTGCTGTAATGGTCTATCCCATTGGTAGCCCCCAATGAACCGTACTTCTGATATGCATATCCTTGCAAAATCTGCTTTCCTGGAATCTTCACTGGCCTTGTAACTCACAGGCAAAACAATGTAACAGAAGTGACCTTATGCAAGTTCTCAGCCCACACCTTAAGAAGGGACAACATCTTTCACTCTTGCCCTGAGACTACATGAAGAGACATATAAGTCCAGCTCCCCAAGCTGAGCCTAGTTTCCTGAAATTCTCGCCAGCTGAGTACAGCCACACAGGTCACCACTAACAAGACCAGCAAAAGACCACAAAGCTAAGTGTAGCCCAGCTTGCAAAATCATGAGCACATGAAATGGTTATTATATTAAGCCTCTACGTGTTGGTATGGTTTGTAACACAGCAAAAAATAACTGAAGTGCACACTAAAGCCCCCAGGCTGAGTCCTCTTTCCCCTTACATACCATGTAATAAGCTTAGTCTTGCCATCTGACTCTGACCTGACCCACTGTTGCCTACAACCTGTTATTGGTATTGTTGTAGTGACATAGACATTACACACATACTTTTTTCATCAATACATGTTGACTTATTTTGCCCTTTGGAATTTTGTGTTCTGCCTCATGTCTTTGTTATTTTCCACTTCTATCACTAGTATGACATTTTCATCATCCTTGCTTAACTCGTTTGCTGAGCTTGTCTATCAGTTATTCTTCTTTGCTTGCTATATTAGTCAGGATTCTCTAAAGAAACACAACCAATAGAATGAATATATACGGTATATACAGAGGGTGCCAAAACATGTATACACATTTTAAAAAGGGAAAAAATTTATTAAAATTGTAATATTCAACATATAGATAACAAAAGATGAATTCATTTGTTTAATGCCATCCTCTGAGCAAATGTCATACTACACATTGCTACTGTAATTCAATTCAACTTCAAAAAGTAATACGTAGATAACATCTCTAAAACTTGTACACATTTTTGTGGCATCCCCAGTACAAATATGCAAAAATATATATATTTATTCACATATATATGAGAAAGACCCCACAAAAATGGAATTTTTAATTTTAAAATTATTTATTTATTTATTCTTATATGTTTACATTTCAGTCACCTTCAAAGTACCCTCCATTTGATGCAATTCGCCTATTGAGACACTTTTTCCAGTGCTCAAAACAATTTTTAAACTCATCAATTTGGATGCCTTTTAGTGCCTCTACCAGTTTTTGTTTCACCTCTTCCGTAGCAGCAAAACACTTCCCTTTGAGAACTTCTTTCATCTGGGGAAACAAAAAGTTGCTCAGGGCGAGATCAGGTGACTGATGAGGGGCACTGGGTCAAAAACTGCTGCTGAACACTCAGTGTGGTGTGGGCAGCTGTGCTGTAATGGTGGAAGTAACAGTCACCTGTTTGCCACAACTTGGGACATTCCTTCCACTAATTGTGATGCTGACAAGTCCCAAGATCTGCAGGGAGTGCTGGCAAGCTGGAGGTTCTGGAAGAGTTGGTGTTTCAGCTTCAGTCAGGTGGGAAAAAAAACGATGTTCCAGTTCCAAGGTAGTTGGGCAGGGGGACTTCTCTCTCACTCAAAGGAGAGTCAGCCTTTTTGTTTTACTTAGGCTTTCATTTCATTGAATGAGATCCACCCACATTAGGGAGGACAACTGCTATACTAAATCTACAGATTTAAATGTTAATTTCATCTAAAAACACCCTCACATAAACACTCAGAATAATGATTAAGCAAATACTGGGCACGCTGTGGCCCAGTCAAATTGACACATTAACCATTACACTTGCTAATAAGCTAAGTGGTCAGTCGGGATATTTTTTCACGCTCAACTCAAATAGCTGTAATGGAGGAAGAGAATTTTGTGATAATTCAGTGATCAATAAGAGTTTTTGTCCTCCACTATGCCCCTGCCTTGTGTACATCACTGTGTCTCTCCTTTATGTTACTTTTGCCCCTGACAGGGCTTCTGTATCGTTCTGTGTTGTGTAACAGCTCTTCAACCTTCGGGCCTCTGCAGATCATGAGTAGTGTAAGTCAGCAGGAAAACATTGGGAAAACTTCTCAGGAACCAAGAAATGTCTTAGGAACTGTAGACCGAATAAGGAGGTGCCAGGTGAACTTAAATGTGTGTGTATATATATGTGTATGCGTTCTCTTTTTTTTTTGATGGACAGTGAATTTTAAGAGTATGTGATCTTTTTCCCAGGAGTCACACTAATCCAGCTAGGATAATTCTGGAAAAACTGAGACAAGAAATCAGCTAAATGAACTTGTTCTTCATTAAGAGTTTTTTGATGACCCTTTCTTTTGTCATCTGAGTCATATCAATAGCAAGTAAAGCACAAGGTCTAGTAGTACACAAAATTTTAAATTATTCAGATACTGATTATATGGCTTGTGACTTACTATATCTCCTTTCATATCTCACACTTCCCACACCCATTAATCTCTCCAAGAGTGTGACTTTGAAAAGTGAAATTCATAACATAGGATCTTTTCAGTCTGAAGAAGACTTAAAGGCTAACAATAATTACTTCTTAACTATATGCAGTAGCCAACTGTCTTAAGAAGGGAAGGTAAATTTCCAAGGCAAGTAGATGAGTTAGTGGAAGGGACTAGAATTATGCAATTTGTTACTTGTAAGCTGACTTGCTAACACCTCTAAGATGTTTCCAGAGAAGAATATGACAATAGTAATAAAAGTGAGGTTGGAGAATTACATAAGGATTTTAATTTTCTTTCATATTCCTACTCCTTCTATAGAAAATTGGAAATTGACTTTAATGGATTGCTTCTGTTCCTGAAAGAGACAGATAATGTTTCCTAATCCAGTGTCTCAGGCCTAACTGATCAATATATATGTATTCTGTTGTCCTTCACCTTTGAAAATGCTAATGTTGACAGTGTTATTTTCTTTGTTTATGAGTATAGCTGAAAAGACTGAAACATCCCCAGCTGACCTCCCACACTGACACATGTATAAAATGTCATTTCAGAGGGATGATAGCCCTTTACTCAAGCACTGTCACTGACTGTCATAGTCTGTCTTTGACCAAAGTCTCTCCAACAGCCACAGAAAGCCAACAGCACCATACAGGGATCTGGGCAAGATGGCTGGGTAAACTTGGAACATGACCTCTCAGTTCACAGTGTCCATGCCTGTTATACTTCGAATGTGTTTAAGAAAAGAATTGGAGAAAGAAAAAAGAAAGCAGGAGATGTATACTGGAGGTATTTGACTCTGCTAAGAAGATTTAGAAATTAATATTACAATAGATGCACTGAATTTGGATGGCTTCCTTCTAAGACACGGGTACTAAGAATCATTATAATCTGTCTATGACTGCCCATAATCTTTCTTTAAAAAAAATACCAAGCAAGGTACTTTATGACTTCCCCGTTGATAATTTATCCAACTTTATGGCATTATTTATTTCTTAATGAATTCACCCAGCACCACTCACCTCCCTCAAAACCCTGAATCTTACTACAGAGTAATACCTCAATACTTTCCATTACTCTTTCACCTGTCCATACATTCGCACATGCTGATGCCTTTGTTTGGAACATTCTTCTGCTCTACTTTGCTTTTTTAACTCAGTCTGCCAGAGTTATCTCCAATACTGTCTGCTACAGAAAGCTAGCCTCTTTCCAGTTTGTTCTAGAGGGTCTACAGTAGCCAGTCTTCACAATGGCCTCTAGTAATCCTTATCTTCTAATAGTCACACTTCTGTGGTCTCTTCTTACAATGAGTAAAGGTGACCTGTCTAATCTATGAGAAATTGTCAAATGCATGACTTTTGAGACTAGGTCATAATAAAAGTAGTAAGTCCCACCTTGCTTTCTCTTTGATCACTTATTCTTGGTAAAACCAGCTGCTATATCTTGAGAAAATTCAAGCAGCTCTGTGGAGAAGTCAGTATAGTGAGGCCTTGTGCCAACATACAACACCAACTTGCCAACCATATGAGTGAGCCATCTTTTGAGGAAAAATTATCAAAAAAAATTATCCAGCCCCAGTCAAGCTTTCAGATAACTACAGCCCTGACTGACATCTTAATTGTGAGTGAGCCAAGCCAGAATCATTCAGCTTAAGCTGCTCCCAAAGTCCTGACTCATAGAAGCTATGTAAGATAATGTCTTGGTCTGTTTTGTGTTACTATAACAGAACACCTGAGACTGGTTAATGTTTTTTTTTTAAGAGTTTATTTGGCTCATGATTCTAGTGGCTGCAAAGTTCAAGACTGGGCATCTATATCTGATGAGGGCCTGAGGCTGCTTCCACTCACGGTGGAAGGCCAAAGGGAGTCAGCATGTGTGGAGACTGCATAGCAAGAGAGGAAGCATGAGAGAGAAGTGGGAGGTACCAGGCTCTGTTTCACAAGCAACTCTCATGAGAAATAATAGAGCAGGAACTTATCACAGTGAAAACAGCATCAAGTCATTCATGAGGGACCCATCCACATGAGACAAACACCTCCCAGTAAGCCCCACCTCTAACATTGGGGATCACGTTTCAACATGAAGTTTGGAAGAGACAAGCATCCAAACCATATCAAATAATAGATACTGACTGTTGTTTTAAGCCTCTATATTTTGGAGTACTTATTATGCAACAATAGATACAGGGTTTGTCCTACATTTTTTCATGGTAGCCTACATTTTTCTCCATCAAAACTAATTTTTCATTGTCTATTTTCTTGTCTGTCTCTTCCATTAGCCTGAGATTATCTTGACAGCAGCAATTTGTCTCTGAATTTATACAGCTTTAATGGGCCAGAGAAGGACTATTCCTAATGGTTGTACAAGCTGTGTGCCTCCTCAAGGGTACCTGCCTGATGTGCTAAAGCAAGTGGAGGCTGAAGTCCAACACTCACTCACCCAAGAAGTTGAAAGCCTTGGTGAAGGATGCTGTCACTGAGAGAGAAAGGCATTTGTTCTTTTGCACAAGGCACTTTTACTCACTAAATCTTGTCAAATGGCCACCACTCTACTTCATTCACCGTATCAGTCAAGGTTCATGCAGGAGACAGAAACCATAAAAAAATAAATAAATAGAATAATTAGCTGCAACAAGGGGTTGAAGGAACAGAGGGTTAACTACTAAAAGTAAAAGGAACTCTAAGCAATACAGGGAAAACAGATTTAGGGAGCAACCACTACCTCTAGGACTGAGGCAAAGCACCCAAATAAGGAATAAATTAGAGAAAAGATCTCCACCTTCCAGAGCTGAGATACAGACTTTGTTGGAGAAAACATGGCAGGGTCACCTGAAGGTCAGAGAAGTTTGCTGAGAGGCAGCAAGAGCAGAACTTGCCGGGAAGTCATCCTTTGGAGAGGTGGGGGAAGACGTCAATGGGGACGTGGCAAGAACCCAAAAGACAGCAAACACCAGAACCAAAAAGAGGAGCCCCTTCTTTCCTAAGTATTCCTCTAGCGCCCTCTATTGACAAACTTTACTTAGTGCCCATTAGCAAGGGAGAACTGCTCCACTATCATCAGAAGGACAATAAAGAGGGAATTTATGGCTGAGTGGATTGACGACTGGTGCATTCAACTAAAAAACAGCATTTTTCTAATTTGTCCATCCAGACGAATGCCTTTTCCAGACTCTCGCAAAGGCATTGTATGACCCTGGTTTTTTGTTTTGTTTTGTTTTGTTTGTTTTTTTAAGTCGTGAAACATGATTGGGGTACCTGATGCGCAAGAGTTGTTCTTAGTCTGGTTTGCTCTTAGCAACTGCTCTGTTCAAATGGCTACTTCTCAGAGACAATTTGTGCCAGTGTAATCTTTAGTAATTTCTACTGAAACTATGCTTTCAACCTGAAGTCAAGAGCCACCTGGCACTCCTTCATGTCTCACAGCTGACTGAGTTCACTCACCTAGCAACGATTTCCTATCCTAGTGGCTTCCCTTGCCATGACACAGCAGCCTCTGCTCTCTGAGCGTTGATGTCACATGGACACCTTGTTATCACAAATGTGGTTCTTGCAACTGATATTCTCTACATGAAGTGAATGTGACAGATAGAAGACAAAATCTTTCCCAATGCTGAATCTAATGAGGATTCAGGACTTCTGTCATTTTGAGACTGACTGGCTCTTAAAAGCAGTTTGCTTTACAATATCCATCAGAGTGGGGTGATATTTTGTGACATCCAATCACAATAGTATCTCCACTGAAAAGGATAAAATCATAATATAAACTTGCATAGAGTAACAGCATAAACCATGGCTAATCAACTCCTCCTATTTGTATTATTTTTCTACTAAATGAAATGCTGGCACTGCTAAGAACACCTAGCAGCCTCTGTTTATCCTGCTGCTCTGAAAAAATATGCTAATTATATGTTGAAGAAAAACATTGAGTGTGGTGATGTTACAAGAAAGAAGAAGATAATATATCCTTGACCTAAAGTAACATACAATCTAATATTTTCCATCATGGCTTTAGTTGAATTACATGGCCTGAACTTTGTTAAATATTATTTCTCCTCTTTCTCTGATATTTTGATATGAAATGAAAGAAAACTGGAAGAGGTGCACCATGTGACAATCTGGATTTTCAAGCATATCACTTCGCACATTCTCATTTACCAAAGAACCGTAGAAAAAAATAAACAGAAAGTACATTTAAATCTAATTCTATTAAAATGTCTTTGATCAGCAATTCTTTATATTCTAGAAAAGTGTCACACAAAAGTCTATAAGAACATTTGAGTATTTTGCTATTTGTCTTGAAGAAATACTGAAAAATAAGGTTTGCAAGCAAATAAGAAGTAAAGGGCTTAATCAATATTACTTTTTAAAAAGAGAAAAATATGCCAGGCACAATGGCTCATGTGTACTTTGGAAGGTTGAGGTGGAAGAATTGCTTGAACCCAGGTGTTCAAGACCACCCTGGACATCATAGTGAGACCTTGCCTCTACAAAAAAAAATCAAAAAGATTAGCTAGATGTGGCAGTATGCACCTGTAGTCCAAGCTATTTGGGAGGCTAGGGTAGGCCATGATTGTGCCACTAGCCTGGGTAACAGAGTGAGACTCTGACTCAGAAAAAGGAGACATGGGAACAGAAAGCTACTGCAAATGAAACTTACTCACCAATGATGTCTTTCCACAGAATTTGAAGAGTACCAATCCAAAGAAATGCAGGAGTAATGCTGTTGAGAAATGAAAGGGATTTGAAGAGGTATATGATGATAATAAAAGTGATATTTAAAGTGAAGAATCCCTGAACTCTTTTGATAAACCAGGCATTCATTGTTCTATGCCTATGAAGTGGGTACTCTTATTATCGGCCATTGACTCCACTTTTTTTTTTAAGAGACAGGGTCTTGCTCTATTGCCCAGTCTGTAATACAGTGGCACAACCATGGCTCACCGCTGCCTCGACCTCCTGGGCTCAAGTGATCCTCCTGCCTCAGCCTCTGAGTAGCAGGGACAATAGGTGTGTGCCGCCATACTTGGCTTGACTCCACTTTTAACCACACTCCTCTACTGCACATTTCCCCAGCTGAAAATAGAGACATGTACTTTAACATGTGTTAACAGAGTTATGAGAGAGCTGAGATTTTCATTCATATTAACCTATACAATATAAAACCCAGAGTTGCTATTATTTTACTGAACAAATGGAAATGAAAAAGAAAAACATTTTTTTAAGAGACTTTGACACACCAAGCGCCCGTGGTGGGTAAGTTGACATGTACTATATCTTGTTAAAACTCATTCCCAAACTTGTCAGTGGTAAGAAGCACTTGACATCTTTTTTTTACCCATTGCCAATCCTGCCTTCTGATAATACTATCACTACTGTGTGTGTGTGGGGCGGGGGTGGGGGGTATATGTGTTTTGGAAGGCTGTGACTGAACATGTGTTTTGATGTAGCTATTCAGAGTGGTTTGGGGTGAAACAGAACGAAAGTCCCCCAAAGAAGAATCATGGTTTTCATAAGAATTATTTGGTTGTTTATGACAGAAACTCATTTAAACATGATTAAAACTAAAAATAAAAAGGACTTTGATAGAAGGCCCTAGGGCATTCCCATGAAACTCAATCGCAAGGAGTCCATCCAAGTCTCCTGCAGACCAGAACTGGGAATAAAATGCTGATAGCGGAGTTTGCTTTTTCCTGCTCACCAAGGGTCACATGCTTCCCCTCCCATCCCCCTGCCCTCTACAGTGATTCTTTGTCAGTCATGGCCTCTTCTGCTTGCCCAGGTGCCTCTGGGTCACCCCATGCTAAATAAGTCCAGCACCTTGGGAGAAAGGAAGTATTTGACTCAGTGAGGACTTTGTGTGATCTACCCTTAGATCTAATTACCTATGGCCTGAGAAAAAGGTTCAGAGTCATAAACTATAAATGTGGGGTTGCAATGGTTCAACCTAGGGCTAGTGAGTATATGGAGGCAGGGAAAAGAGACCTGAAGGTCTTACAGGAAAATTAAGCAACTTCTACTTTCCTTCCTAGAAGGAAGCAACTGCTACCTTCCTTTCCAAGGGACCTTGTGTAAGACACTTGACATCTCTATGCTTCAATTGCCTCATCTGTGAAATGGGGATAGTAATGTTTTGTGTGTGTGTGTTTGTGTGTGTGTGTGTGTGAGACGGAGAGGATGATATGATTTAATTCACATGATATGCTTGGAATATTATTATTATCTAAGATTATTATTATTATCATTCATTGCTGCTGCTGTTGTTATTATCTGATACTTATAGGTTCAAGAACTAGAATATCTGAAGATATTCAATACTGTTTAGCACACTTTATTTCACTGGATATTTCTAATTTACATGAAAAAAATCTTAGAATTCCATAGATTTTCTGGTAAAATGAATTGAAGATTCCAGAAGAGAATGGAAGTTTTGATTCTTTTTTTAAAAACATCATTTTAGGCCACTCACACTTTTTCTGCACTCTTTAGGAATAAATAAATATTTCTTTGTCGTTTAAGAACAATGGATTCCAAGGAGAAATACAAAAAAATGAGCCTTGGGCATGGTCCTTAGGGCAGCTGGCTGAATGACTGCTGGAACTGGCTGGTCAATTAATGCCAACAACCAGTTTCACTGGCTTTTTCATGTAATTGACTGGTCATTTGACCAGTGTAGAAATACTCTGGAATGTGGGCATTACTGAACAAAGCAAAACAACGTGCCCCATTAAAATAGATTGCAATGAAAGAAACAAGGCTCTGTGGGAAACTGGTTTTAGATGAACTGCCCCCTTTTGAATAGCAGAGTCTTTCTTTTTTTAAAAAAAATAATTTCATTGTTTGGAATTATTTGCAATTTCTGGGATAGATATAATTTTGCCTCCATTCTCTATCCCTTGAAATTATTCTCCATTTCTAAGCTTCTGTGTAGCATGGTTGACAATTATTCTAACTCTAGCCAGTTTCTTAATTTTTATTCCTTCTCAGAAATCTGACATTATCCACTGTTTTAAGAATTCCGATAATTTTCCAGTCTGTCCTATAAAAAGAAAAATCTGCCTTTTTTTTTTTTTTTTGCTAGATTGGTGTCTCTATCCTTCCACCTCCCTGTATTAAGTTATCATTCACTTTGTACTGCCTTCTCCCTGTCAAAAAAAAAGGGGGTGGGGGGGCTATTTTTTTAGTCCTTTCTCTCTGTACTGTCAGTTCAGATTCACAGTTGCTAAGTATTCCAGGAGCCCACCAGAGGGACTTTCTCATGGTGTGATTTGCAAACTTTGAAATAACACCCACCAGCAGAAGCACCATATGCTCTGGAGTTACACAGTAAACTGACAGGAGCATCTCATTTGTCATTTGAAATTCAGAAAATGTCAGCAATTTTCATACTCAGCAATTGCCTAAATGCCTTTCTGGTTAGCAAGGAGTAACATTTACTGTAAATGCACATGAAACTATGAAACTTTATATTGTGATTCTACAGGAATAACAATAGTAGAGCCAGTATTAAGAGCTTCACAACTTCATGAGCATATGGACATACATATCAAGTTTCTATACTTACTTACCACCCTACGTGTACATCTATAGGTGAATGGTTCTATCCATAAGGTTTATGACATTTGGACTATTCACATTCTATAATATTACTGATTCAATTGTACCTTTGTATGGTAAAATATAATACCAAAGAATTTTTTTTAATCAATTAAAGTCAAATTTAACATAAAACACAAGCTGTTTCCTTTGTGATTAATTCTTATTCAGCTGCACTTAGCTACAACTGAGCCAAGAGAGAAAACTACTTGGCAATTCTTCCTAATTAAAGGATGTTAATTACTGCTAAATACTGTATATTTTCTATGTTATAAAGGTTCATCAAAATTAATGTTATTACAGTACAGAGGAAATTAACAATGATTTCAAATCTAGTAAGTGTGGTCCAACTACCCATTATTTAATACTTTTTTTTTTTTTTTTTTGAGTTGGAGTCTTACTCTGTCGCCCAGGCTGGAGTGTAGTGGCACACTCACGGCCACCTCAGCGTCGACTTGCTGGGCTCCGGTGATCCCATCACCTCAGCCTTCCCAGTAGCTGGAACTACAGGCACGCACTACCATACCTGGCTAAATTTTGATTTATTGTAGAGATGAGGTCTCACCAAGTTGCCCGGGCTGGTCTCGAATCCACGGGCTCAGGCAATCCATTCACCTTGGCCTCCCAAAGTGCTGGGATTACAGGTTGAGCCACAGAGCCCAACCAGTTAATACCTTTTTTTTTACTTGGAGTCTCACTCTGTGGCCCATGCTAGAGTGCAGTGGCATGAGTATGGCTAACCACAGCCTCAACCTCCTGGGCTCAATCCTTCCACCTCAACCTCCTGAGTAGCTAGACTTCAAACATGCACCACCACGCCTGATTACATTTTTTTATTTTTTGAAGAATTGAGGTCTTACTAAGTTGCATAGGCTGGTTTCAAACTCCTGGGCTCAAACAACACTCCCACTTCACCCTCCCAAATTGCTGAGATTATAGGTGTGAGCCACTGTGCCTGGCAGTTCATACTTTAAAATGATGTCACAATGAAATCTCTGAATTGGCATTTCAGTATATGAAGTACAAGGTCTGGCACCTTCAGTGCATCTTGCATGCAGTAATCACAGTATCTGCTGTTGTCTTCTCTTCATAACTAAATGCAGATGATGTGATAGAAGCAGAAGCAGAGATTGTGTGAAGACAAATAATGGAACGTGATAAGACTTTAGGTTTTTCCTTAACTCTGAATTCACCTCTGGTGAATCCTTAACTCTGAATTCACCTCAGCATGGCCTACCTGGAAGAGAGGGTGTCAGACTGGGCTCTGCATTATCTGTATAACCAGTCATGACCCACAGGAACAGGGAAGCTAACATTCTCATCCAGTACAACAATCCTTCAAGATAAGTATAAATATCCCTTTCAATATATGAGGCCTTTGAGGCTCAGGAGTGAAAGTTACCATTTATCCAATTAATTAGTAAAGAACTATACCTTAAACACAGGCTCTCTGACTTGACTACACAGGCTCTTTCCACTAAATTATGTTCTCTCTTATATAAAGAAATAAGAAAACCTCATTTTGGTTTATGATCCAATATTCTTACTTCTCTATCACTTGTCTACAAGTCCTGCTGTGTTTATTTCAGTTTTGGCTCAAAAGATGACTCATCTTAAACCATTTGTACTGCTATAATAAAACATAGTAAGTCCCCTACATATGAACGAGTTGCATTCTGGGAGTGCATTCGTAAGTCCAATTTGTTTGTAAGTCCAACAGAGTTAGCCTAGGTACCCAACTAACACAATTGGCTACATCACTGCTGCTTTTACACTTGCTTCCAGACATCCTGGGCTTGAAATAATGATTCTGTACTACTGTACTCTATACAGTACTGTACAGTAAGTTATGCAAAAGCGCAATCACTTGTAGAGGATACATGCATGTGACAATGTATGTCAGACACATGAACTAACTTACATGATTGGACATGTGAACACATGTTCACATCTTTGAAATTTCAGAACTTGAAGAATTGTATTTAGGAAACTCACTTAACCCAAGACTGGGTAATTCATAAATAATATAAATTTATTTCTTTTTTTTTTTTCTTTTTTTTGAGTTGGCGTCTCACCCTGTCACCCAGACTGGAGTGCAGTGGCCGCTTCCGGCCACCGCAGCCTCGACCTGCTGGGCTCCGGCGATCCTTCTGCCTCAGCCTTCCGAGTAGCTGGAACTACAGGCGCGCGCTACCACGCCCGGCTAATT
>CAUYQG010094790.1:0-20103 GCA_963574415.1 Tarsius wallacei
CTGTAGTTCCAGCTACTTGGAAGGCTGAGGCGGAAGGATCGCCGGAGCCCAGCAGGTCGAGGCTGCGGTGGCCGGGAGCCGCCACTGCACTCCAGTCTGGGCGACAGAGTGAGACTCCAACTCAAAAAAAAAAAAAAAAAATTTTCTAAATAAAAATGTCTAACACTTTGCAATTCAAAGTATGGTTTGGAGCACATCTTTGGAATCACCTGGAAGCTTATTAGGAGGTTAATAGAAATGCAGACTCTCAGGCCCCAATCATTACATATTGAATTAGAATCTATGGTTTAACAAGATCCTTAAGCAATTCTGTGTCCAATAAATTTTGAGAAGTTATAGAAAGGCTTGTTAAATATTTGAGATAATTCCTATGGAATGGTCTCTATCACAAAACTTGAGAAATTAATTTAGTCAAAGTCTATTTTCAAGGAAGAGCCTTACTATTATTGTTTTCTTTGCGCAAATGCTAAGACAAGTATAAGTTTGATTGCCTGTACTTATTTAATGATTTCTCAAATTTTCAACACACGAATATCTTTATTTATGGGAACTAATTTTGTCTTGTCAAATGCAAGGGATCCAATTCGTTGATTTTAGAAAAAGGGATTCTAGAAATAGGGTTTAGAAAGTAACTTTGTAAATAGAAACTGTTCTTATCATTGAGACCTTGCCTTGGCATGCTATAATGAAAGAGGGTTTTCTTTCTGTCAACCATGCATTTCTTTTTCTAACCTGCAACAAAAACTAAATCATATCCCACCATTCACTGACTTGTGCTGTTCTTCATCCTCTTTCTCTTGTAACAATTCGTAGCATTTCTTCTTCAGGCATCTGCTCTAAGAGCAGGAAAGCCTGTGAGAGGCAACAGCCAATCTGCACTCTATGCTTTAGTACAGTGGTCCCCAACCATTTGGGAATCAGGGACCGGTTTTGTGGAAAAACAATTTTTCCACTGATTTCTGTTGGGGGAGAAGGGTGGTTTCAGGATGATTCATGTGCATTACATTTATTGTGTACTTTATTTCTATTATTATTACATTGTAATATATAATCAAATAATTATACAACTCACCATAATGCAGATCAGTGAGAGCCCTGAGCTTGTTTTCCTGCAATTAGATGATCCCATCTGGGGATGATGGGAGACAGTGACTCCTGAAGTGTGTTGCTTATGTCCAGTCTGCTCTGTCATCTCATTTTGGTTGTCGTCACTGCAGAAAACTCTGCTTCACAATGATAGGATGTTGGAAATGGAAGCAGGCTTCTCAGTGCTGATCTGACAGGAGATGGAGCTCAGGCGGTAATGAGAGCAATGGGGAGTGGCTATAAATAGAGATGAAGATTCCCTGGCTAGTCTGTTTGCCACTCACCACCTCCTGTGTGGCTGATTCCTAACAGGTCACAGACAGGTACCAGGTGATGGCAGATAGGGAGTGTCAAGGAAAGCCTTTTGTGAGCAACCTCAGATGCATAAAGTTATTTAAAAATAAAGCTTTCTCATTGCTACGTCATCTTACAAGATTTACTAAAGAAATTTAATTCTAGATGGTACCTTTGGTGGGTTATAAATGCAAGATATGGAGATTACACAAACAATTTTGTTTATTACAAGAGTATAGTGACTTTCAGCTTTTAAAATGACAAATGTTCTTATTCACGATTGTTTATTCATTCAATCATACACTCATTTCTTCAGTAAATATTTGTTGAGTAAACTATGTTCCAGGAACCATCCTAGAAACTCAGAATACATCAGTGAACCAAATAGACAAAGACTCCTGCCCTTAAGGAGCTTGTTTTAACAGGTATTGGAGGCTGGTGGGGGGAGAAGAAAAACAAAAGTAGTCTATAAACAAAAAATAAAAATATAACTACTAGAGCATTCTATTATAAACTAAATTGACAATTCACTTTCATTTTATTCCACACGCACTGAGAATGAGTATTTCAAGCAATGAAGGGAATAAAGTGTACAGTAATATATGAGAAGAAGCTGAGTTCCTCCTACTAAAGTCCTTAGCAATTAAGTGAAGAAGATATAACAGGGCCATAAGTAAATATTATAAAAGGCAGATTATTCCAAGTGGTAAAAAGCACTATGAAGGGTTTCAGGGGACTCGGGGGAAGGAATTTTTTATTTAAATAAATGAGATGACAAGAAATGAGGAAATGGAATATTCCATCAGAGAAAGGAAGTGCTAATTTTAAAGAGCTTAAATAATAGATGTGACAAGTCGTGCTTAAAGAAAATATTTCAACTGTGTAATAAAAATACATTTCCCAAGTTGAAAAATATATTTTTAAAATCTGGCCGATTTCAACTTCAATGAATGAAGGCTCTGAGCTTTGACTAATCCAAAAGGAATATTTATATAAGGTTTTATAAACTGCCAGCATCCTTGTTTTGAGACGATTTCCTTTCTGTTTTTTTACCTCGACTTTCACTGTTGGTATCACTCAGCAACTGTGTTTTTGTGAAGTACAAGTTTAAATTTTAATTTTCTTAGTTGGCTTAGGAGTGGTTTCATTTGTCAATGACATCAATTGTGAAATACAGGGCAACGTTAGATAAAGGTGGAGATTACATTAAAACTGCCGATCAAACAGAAAACCAAGGTTTGAAGAGGTAAAATCAGTAAAGTGCCCAGCTTAATAAAGCCCTCCATTGTTAGTCTGGTATTTTTTTTAAGGACTTCAAGAAGTCACTCTTATTCTCTAAAGAAATGGGCCTTACCTGATTCTTTTTGTTGTTGTTGTTTTTCGACAGATGGACAAACAAAGGAAGTCAGGGTAGTGACCATGGAGAAAATAAAATGCGTACAAGAAGAGTACAGAAGGACTTTTTAAATTCTAGGAAGCAATTGATGAGGCAATACCTATTAAATCAATAAAAAGATGGCCTTGAGTATTAACAGTTAACTTTTGTATTATGCATCACATCTTACAAATGTTTTCCACTTTCTGTAAGTTATTTAACTCAAAGCAACTCTTTACTTTCATTAATCATTAATTATCTATTAGTCACCATTATTCATGAAATGGACTCAATTAAATTCCACTGTTGTCTGTGGCTAAGCCTTGAACTATGATTCTTTCCTAAAAGGGAAGAATGGAAAAAAACCTCTGAAAAGGCTCATCCATAAAATCTGATGCCATGCAATGACATGGATGGTCAGTGAAACAAATGGTTGTACAAAAATTACTTCAGTTGCAGAAAAACTAGCCCACACTTACTTCCAACAACATGCCTCAAAAGGTTTGCTTCATAAGCTTGATTCAAACCTTGTACAATATCGCTAAGATCTGTCCACAGTCTCTATGTACTTTGGATTATATCTATTTTCAGGCTGAAATGGGAAAGTCCCAGGAACTTCAGGCTTACATCATGGCAATTCTCAATTCATCAAAAGATAGTCTGGGCCAGGCTAGGTGGCACAGTCTGTAATCCCAGCACTTTGGGAGGCCAAGGCGAGTGGATTGCCTGAGCCCTCAGGTTCAAGACCACCCCAGGCAACTTGGCGAAACCGCATCTCTACAATAAATAAAAAATTAGCTGGGAGTGATAGTGCACGCCTGTATTTCCAGCTACTTGGAGGGCTGAGTCAGAAGGATCCCTGGAGCCCAGCAGGTTGACGCTGGGGTGGCCGTGAGTGTGCCATGGCACTCTAGCCTGGGCAAAAGAGTGAGACTCCAACTCAAAAAAAAAAGAAAGGATAGTCTGGGACCTGGGCAGTGCCTCATACCTGTAATCCTAGTGCTTTAGGAGGCTATAGAAAAAGAATTGCTTGAGCCCAGGAGTTCAAGACTGTAGTGAATGAACTACGATTATGCCACTGCACAACTGAGTGAAAACCTATCTCTTAGAAGGGAAAGAGAAAGAAAGAAAGGATAGAGGGAGGGAGGGAGGGAGGGAGGAAGGAAGGAAGGAAGGAAGGAAGGGAGGGAGGGAGGGAGGGAGGGAGGGAGGAAAGAAAAAGGTAGTCTGCTTCCTAGTTGATTTAAAACAAAGTTCAGAATTGAGTTTATCTCCCTTGGGTCATTGTTCCTCTGAGAACCAATCACTGCAGCTAGGGGAAAAAGACAAAATGCAGCTAGCAATGTGGCCCCACAAAATCTTTTAACGTCATGTTTTTTAGCATTTATTTTCTTCATGACCCCATGCATAGTTCCATTTTTGAAGTTCACAATCACGCCATATTCATGACATCACTTTTTGGCAGTACATACATTTGTGAGCAGATGTTTTCAATTATGAAGCACACGAAGAACAAAATTCAAACAAACATTTCTGACAAGTACTTTGAGACTTCACTAATTGCAACTATTTCCATTGAACCAGGCATTGATATATTAGCTTTACAAAAACAAGGTGAAGCTTCCCACTGGTTTTATATTGTTCTCATTTTTCTAAACTTTATAATAAAAATATTTAAAAAATAAAAGAAGTCTTATTATGTATATACACTAACTATATTCTATAATTTATGTGATGCCAGACAATCCCTCTTTACTTGATGTGGCCCAGAAAAGTCAAAAGGTTACTCAGTGTGGCCCAGGGAAGCCAAAAGGTTAGACACCTCTGGTCTAGGCTAAACTTAGGTCAAATGTTTTATTCTTTTTTTTTTTTTTTTTTGAGTTGGAGTCTCACTCAGTCGCCCAGACTGGAGTGCAGTGGCTGCTCCCAGCCACTGCAGCCTCGACCTACTGGGCTCCGGCGATCCTTCCGCCTCAGCCTTCCAAGTAGCTGGAACTACAGGCGCGCGCTACCACGCCCAGCTAATTTTTTTGATTTATTGTAGAGATGAGGTCTCGCCAAGTTGCCTAGGCGGGTCTTGAACCCGCGGGCTCAGGCAATTCACTCACCTCGGCCTCCCAAGGCATGGGATTACAGGCTGAGCCACCGAGCCCGGCTGATGTTTTATTCTTAGAGTTAAAAGAGAAGACATGAAGTCAGTACTCTGCTGCCATAAGAATAGAGGTTACTGGTAAAAGCATCAAATATCTGATTTATCTAACAAAACGCTTCATATAAGTGTTCCACACTTTGCTATTTCGTTCTCAGCACTGCTAGTCTATTTCTTCTTCAGTCCATCTTATCTGCTGATCATAGATTAAGTAATTAACTTCCTGTGATTTGTGGAACAAATGTCAGACTCCTTAGTCTGATTTTTAAGGTATTTCACAACCTGGTCATGTCCAACTTCCCTAACTGTTCATGTCTCCAGACTTTGCTTTGGCGGCACTCTTTACAAAATGATTTTTTTAAATCTCTGCTTGTCTAAACTGTACTGATAGTTTAATAATTGAAGCAAATGCCATGGTTTTTTTATGAAGCTGAAAGTAATTTTTTCCTCCTTTCAACTCCCAGAATCATAAACCTCTCCAACAATACTCATTACTTTCTACCAGAGTCATTGCCTCTGGATCTGCCTACCATAGTTCATGTATTAAACGTCTTTGCTACTATTGAAACAACAAAGTACTTTATACTCAATACTATGCACTTAAAAAAATAAACTAATAAATGTAGAGTACTCATGAAGAAATAACTCATCCTAGGTCTTCTCTATTTAGACCAAGAGCTTTTTTAAAATTGGAAACAAAGTGAACAAATAATGTATTCATTTGTTCAATCAGCCTTTCATTTGTTCAATCTTTGTTAACTGCAAACCCTGTGCTAGTTACTGTGCCAAGTGATGGAGACACAAAATTCAATAGCTTGGTTTCCATTCTCAAGGAACTCATAGTTTAGGCAGAAAATAGCAAAACTAAATTGCAATTCAATGGAATAAGATGATATGGGAAACAGGAAGAAAAATGAATTATGTCACAGAAATTAATTCTTTTTTAAATTTAATTTTAAAGATGCAGGTTACAATTCAGGGTTAGATATACAAATGTTCATTATGCAGATACCCTTGTTGATGAGGTGTGCTCCCCCCTTCCCCCGGAGTTTCCCACTACTGCCAATCCCAATCCCACCCCCAGCAGTTTCCCACTACTGCCAATCCTTTTCTTATAGTATTACAATAATTGTTCAGTGTCCGTTTATGAGTGAGAGAACATGTGATACTCGGTTCTTTGTTTCTGTGATAGATCACTCAGTATTATAGACTCTCATTCTATCCAAGTTGCTGCAAAGTTCATAATTTTGCCCTTCTTTATGGCTATGTAATATTCCATCATGTATATGTACCACGTATTATTAGCCAGTCCTCTTTCGATAGGAGGGCGGTTGGTTCCATGTTTTTGCTATTGAGAATAATGCTGCAATAAACATGCATGTGCAGGTATCTTTTTCATAGAGTAATTTGAGTTCCTCCAGGTATATTCCCAGTAGGGAGGTTGTGGGGTCATATGAGAAGTCGATTTTTAGATCTTTTAGGAATCACCAAAAAGTTTTCCACAGAGGTTGTACTAGTTTACACTCCCACCAACAGTGTAGAAGTGATCCCTTTTCCCTGCATCCTCTCCAGCATCTGTTGTTTTTTGAGTTATTGATGATGGTCACCCTGACTGGTGATAGGTGGTATCTCAGTGTGGTTTTAATTTGAATTTCTTTGATGACTAGAGAGGCTGAGCATTTTTTCATATATCTATTGGCTGCTCATATGTTTTCTTTTGAGAAGTGCCTATTCATATCTTTTGCCCACTTTGTAATGGGACTTTTTGGGTTTTTTTCTTTTTGGCATGTTTGATGTCACAGAAATTCTTTAAAATTTTTGCATAAAAAGAAACATTTGAGGTAGAAAGAAAAGGATAGAAGAATAGCAGGTATAAAATCAAAGAAACAGGTTGTATTTGGGAATTGTGAGAGCTCAATGTAGTCAGTGTAGAGTATATTTTGGAGTATAGAAAAATAGAGGCTAGAAAGATGAGATTGGATTTACCAAAAACCTGCTTAAGATGGCTTTATATTATACTAAGAGGAGTTTACACTTCTTCACGTAGGTAATTGGGTTTTGGTCAAAACATTAGGCTAGGGATTGGGATCAGATTTATGCACTAGAAAGCAATATAGCAAATACCCTTGGGGTAGAAAACAGAGCAGAAACGGGTTCGAATTTGAATGTAGAAAGCAGGATATACTTTAATGTCATTAATCGAGTCAGTGAATATAAAAACATAACTGATTTGGAGAAAAGGGAAAAATCATCATATTGAATTTGAGATTCATGGAAGCTTCAGGTGGAGATATCTAATAGGTCAGATAGGTAGCTGGAAATAATGACTGCCTTATCTATTCCACCACTGGTTGTGAAAATAATAAAAATGAAAGTGTTTTAAAAGCAAAACAAATTGTATTTGTATATTATATAAAACACAAATTCGTGTTGTACAATAAAAAGAATGTACTTTGCCATTTGGCTTATGTTTCACAAGTTGGAAAGGAGATAAATAAACTGACAACTGAATTTATAACTTTTAACATAAGTTTGATCCAAGTTGTTCAGGATAGTGACTTCAAGTTCCTGGACTGGATGGACTCTCACTCGGTTAGTAAATCCCAGAGGACAGATATTTTGAAAAATATTTTCCAGTCTTTTCTGTTGGGACTTTGTCATATTTTTCTTCACCTTTACTTTCTGAAATTTTATCCCACTACCACAAAAACTTACTCAGTAGTTTGGTTTTTTGAAAGGGTCACGTTAATGTTAAGACACTTTCAGTTATTTTGTCAGAAGCCATCAAAACCACTAAAAAACTAAATGTGAAGAATCCTTTTGGTTTCTATGAAGGAGTCATATTAATCATGTATACTATATAGTGAGAAAGTTTTATATGCAGGTTAAATATTGGTCACTTACAAACTTAGAATGATAAGCTCTTACTTGATTGCTTACACACACTTGGAAAAATAATATTATAATTAAAATACACTCTTGAATAGCTGAGCCCTTGGCAAACATTGGAAACTGGGTTCTCAACTGTTCTACACTTCACTGAGGAAATTTTGACAGCAGCAGAGGCTAAAGTCTGCTGTGAATATTATCAGGCTTGCCGGGTTAATTAAATTCAACCAAAAAGATTCCTAAGACAAAATATCACCCTACAGGCCTTTATACTCTGCTATAACATTTAATTAACTATAAAACAAGCTCAAACAAATAATAGGAAAGGCCACAATCTGGGAGAAAATATTTGCAAAATGCATATTCGATAAAGGCATTTTATCCATATATACAAATAACTCTTTAACTCAACAAGAAGAAAACAAGCAATTCAATCAAAAAGTGAACAAAGATTTGAACACCTCACCAAAGAAGATACAGGCATGGAAAACATATGAAAATATGCTCAATATTATATGTCATTAAAGAATTACAAATAAAAACCATGAGAAACCACTATGCATCTATTAGAATGGCTAAAACCCAGAACACTGACAGCACTAAATGCCAATGAGGATATAGAGCAACAGGAACTCTCATTCATTGCTGGTGGTGAGAATGCAAAACAGTGCAGCCACTTTGGAAATCAGTTTGGCAATTTCTTACAAGACTAAGCAGAGTCTTACCATAGGATCCAGCAATCACAATCTTAGGTATTTACCCAAATGAGCTGAAAAGTTATGTCCAAACAAAAATCTGCACACAGGACTTTATAGAAGTTTCATTCATAATTGCCAAAACTTGGAAGGAATCAAGATGTTTTTAATAGGGGAATGAATATACAAATTGTGGTACATCCATACAATGAAATAATATTCAGTGATAAAAATAAATGAATTATTATGCCATGAAAATACATGGAGGAAACTTAAATTTACTTTTCTAAGTGAAAGAAGTACATGTGAAAAGGCTACACACTGTATGATTCCAACTATATGACAGTTATGGTTTAAATGTGCCTCCCAAGTGCCTGTGTTACAAATATAATCCCCGTTTAGCAGTGTCGAGAGGGAAAACCAATATATGCTGATAAGGTAAAGAGGGCTCTGCTTTCATGAACAGATAAATGCTGTTACTGTGGGAGTGGGTTAGTTATCTTGAACGCAGGTCCTGATAAAAACCTGAGTTCAGTCCTCCTTTTTTTTTTTTTTCTATCCTATACACTCACTTGCCTTTTCACTTTCCGTCATAGGATAATGCAACAAGAAGTCCCTCACCAGATGCTGGCACATGATCTTGAACTTTCCAGCCTTCAGAATAGTGAGCCAATAAATCCCTTTTATTTATACATTACTTAGTCTGTGGTATTTTGCTATAGAGGCAGAAAATGGTCTAAGACAATGACGTTCTGAAAGACAAAAATATGTAGACAGTAAAAAAAAAAAATCTGGGATCAGGAAAAAGAGAGGGATGAAGAGATGGAACACACAGGAGTTTGGGGGGAAGTGAAGCTATCCCATATGATACTGTAATAACATCCGTATGACATTATGCACTGGCAAGGTCCCTAGAATTGCACAACACAAAGAGTGAACCCTAATGTAAACTATGGACTTTAGTTAATAATAATGTATCAATATTGGTTCATCAGTTGAAAAAAATACCCAACATTAATGCAAGATGTTAATAATACATGAAAATGAGGGTGGGGAGGGAGACTGTACTTGGGAACTTTCGTACTTTCTGTTCAATTTTCTGTAAACATAAAACTGCTTTTAAAACATAAAATGTATTAATTTTTAAACTATGATACAAATGATGACATTGTTTATGTTATAAATATAAATAAATAGTATGATGATGTGAAGGATTCCATGAAACTTCCAACTAGAGGTATTTATGAAGGCTTCATGGAGGTGGTGAGATTTAAGATATGTGTTGAAGAGTGAGCTAAATTTAATGAGAACAATTAAAGCAAATAAGACATATTTTCTCAGGTAACATTGCATAAACATAAGCCTGGGTGGAATGATAGTCATTCAGACTGGGTTGTGTTGTGCTATATTGAGAGACAAAGGTGGCATAGTAGGAAATTACAATGTTTGTTTTAAGTATTATTTTTCTTATATAATTTATTTCAGTGTAATCATATTTTTTCTTACTTGTTTAAAGTTGTGGAAAAAATAGACATGTTAAGTAAGTACTAATGAAAGTTTGTGAAGATGTTAAAATCAACAAATTAATCTCCCTCATCTTAGAAATATTTTTCTCTTTGCCAGTGCTGACATCTTTGCTTAACTCTTATATTTTTCTCTAATTTTGGACTCTGAAATGTTCCAAAAGAGATCTATATTCAATTCTTCAGCGCCAAAATATTAATATCGTCTGTGTACCTTAATGGCCTCTCAAGGGCCAAATTTCCTTTATTCTTATTTTTCTTCACACTTCTTGTGTTCTTACCCTTCTTAGGCATACATTTTTCTGAAAAGCTTCTCTATCCCCAGATTTCAACATACAGAACTTTTCCCTCCGCATTTCATTTCTCTGATTCTTTTGATAAAGAACTCTTAAACTGATATAACACCCACCTTCCACTCTCAGAGTTCTGTGTTGTGAGCATGCAAGTATGGATAAGACAGCTTCCTGGGACCTCACAACCTAATGGAATGCAAGAGCAACTGATCTCTCTGCTGTAAGAAAAAGAGGCAAAGCATTAAGTGGGCACTGATGCTGACCTAATAAATGTGTGGAGGTAGGTAGCATGGAAACAGGGAACAGCAAATGCAAAGGCATGGTGGTAATAATCTGTGGCATATTCAGAAACTGGCTGAGAAGTTCAACAAGGCTAGAGTTAAAGTAGATAAAAAGTTGAGGACAGGAGATCTAAAAAGTAGACCAGAGACTGAGTTATAAAAGATCTTATTCATCATGCTAAGATATTCGCCTTGTAACATAATCAGCGCTCACTAAGTACTGGTTAAGTACTGTTTAAAATTATCAATTAATCAATCTACCGACTAGCATGTGTGGAATAGGAAATGAACAATAAGAAACAGCTTTTATGATTAAAAAAACGTATTATCTAGTTGTAGGAGGAAAACAGTTTATAGAATAAGAAAGCATAAGAGTCTACAAAATTACACAAGGCACGTAAGTATGGGAGAAAAGAGTATTAATCATTGTATATATAGTCAATGTGCACTGACTATTAAGCCCCGAATGTTAAGTAGGCTTTGGATAGGATCAGAAGAGAAAGGACAACATATTAAGCAGAAAAGCTTAAGTGAAGACATGGAGCTGAAAATTGGCTGAGAATAGAATAAGAACAATACTAGCAATGGGTTGTACAAACACTACTGTTTTGGGAAACGTATAATAGTTTTTGATGATTGTGGCAGCCAGCTCCAAGCTGGCCCCCAATGATCTCTTCATCCTCATGACATTTATTAGTAAGCTGAAAAAAAAACAAAAGATAAGGTAGCATCAAAACTGAAGATATCAAAGACAGAGGCAGAATGAGCATCGTAAGAAGTATAAAATATCGCCAATAGTATAGGCAGAAGTGAAGCAAGATTGGTCAGGATATAACTCAAGTCACCTTAACACATGGGCCCCTATATCTCAGTTAGATCTTTTGTAATATTTTAAGGGGCAGAACACTGGCAAATACAATCTTTGCTGAGTGTCATGTTGACCTGTCTGAAGAAGGCTTTTATTATCTTGTCTTCTTTCCCTCTATGGCATATTTTCATTTGGATGGTTTTCTTCCTTCTACCTGACTATCTGCTCTATATATTATTCTGAAATGCCCTGTACCCTCCTTTATGCTTGTTCAAGTACCAACCATATTTTATGATCTAACTGAAGTCATACTTCTATTAAGCTTTAACCCCTAACTTCTTAGAACTATGACTATAAATTATATTCTATAATTTTCACCTATCTGATAAGCTAAAATTCAAAATATACTGTGTTGGCAAGACACTCGAGAAAGAGTAGCTCTCATAAACTTTTAGTGAGAGAGTAATTGGTATAACCCCCATGGAAGCTATTTGACAGTACTTATCAAAATTAAAATGTGTATACCCTTTACACCATAATTCTATAGCCAGGATTTCATCCTATACATATACTACCACACATGTCAAATGTTACATGTACATGATTAGTCAGTGTGCATTATTTATAATGGTAGAGGAGAGAAAACATACTAAATTTCTACTAATAGATTAAAGAAATTATGGCATATCTATACAATGGAATACCTTGTAATTGCTAAAAGATAAAAAAAAGAAAGCTATTTATGAATGTATTATTATAGATGAATATGAAAAGAATTTAAGGTGCAAAAGATTAATATGAGCTACAAGAGTGAAATAGAAAATTAATTCCAGGTATGTTTTATATTTGTATTTTTGAAATATATGACTATGTTACCAATTCAAAATCACATGTGTATGTGAATATTTGAATAGATTCTTTATTAAAGCAGTCAACTTTATTATACTCATTCCATTAATACAGCATAATATTTCAGGGGTGTTATCTAACAAAGAGGAAGATTTTTCTCCCTCACGTTCAATGAATCTTTTTAGTCCTCAAGTCATATCTCTCCTTGTACTTCATGCCTTGGCCCATCCCCTTTTCTTTGTTTCTTCCTGCCAGACAGCTGTATCTTCCCTTAAAATACATTGAAAGGTTTTGCCTGTTTATTTTCTAAAATTTCTGACATTTGTTTTTGTCATATTAAAATCTTAATCAGAGTAAGATGTGTAAATATCTATTTTTTTAAAAACCTGTTATTTTATCTAGGATTCTCAATGGCTTACCACAATTGTGTTTGTTTACTTCAAAGCAAGTGCATGCATGTCTTAGATTCAAACAACTGATTTTTAACCTTCCCGTTATTGGGAAGGCTTCCACTTCTCTCAATGACCCTATGTTGATACGTGAATTAGCTATGTGCCAATTTTGGGATTTTATCAATTCATCTACTGAGATCAACTATTGTTCAGATTCCCTATAGCACTGTCATACAACAGCATTATGCAACATTTAACAACTTCTTTAGGTCTTTATTCAAATGTCAACTTCTGAGTGATCCTATTTAAAACTTATTTTTTCATTTACAATTCAAAGACCACCAATCCCCCTTTTCTGTTATATAGGTGTGTGTGTGTGTGTGTGTGTGTGTGTGTGTGTATGTCCATTCTTTTATATAGTATTTTGATGTGATTTTTAATAAAAATATTTTTATGTAATGATAGATAGATATACACGTGTGCTAGATATAAGCTTCATAGGGGCAGGGTGTTTTGCTTTTTCACTTTTTGTCCACTACTTTATCTCTAGTAACTAGAATAGTGTCTGGCACAGGGAGGTACTCAGTAAGTACTTTTGTAAAAAGAGAATGTAATTTCTTAGGAAACTTAAGAACCTTAGAACTTCACATTGTAAACTTAATTGCATCATATATTAAGGTATAATTAAAATATTTAGCTAAAATCTGTACCATGGAAAGTATGAGTTTTTCATTTCTTTGGCAATTATCCACCTTTTTTTTTTTTTTGAGTCAGAGACTCACTCTGTAGGCTGGAGGGCGGTGGCACACTCATGGCCACCACAGCCTCAACCTGCTGGGCTCAGGCAATCCTTCCGCCTCAGCCTTCCAAGTAGCTGGAACTACAGGCGCATGCACCATGCCTGGCTAATTTTTTGATTTATTGTAGAGATAGGAGGTCTCACCAAGTTGCCCAGGCTGGTCTCGAACCCTAGGCTCAGGCGGTCCTCTCACCTCGGCTTCCCAAAGTGCTGGGATTATAAGCATGAGCCACCGTGCCTGGCTGTTATCCACTTTTTATAGGAAATATTAATGAGAAAGTCAGTTCCAAAATTGAACTAGCCTGGGAGGAGTACAAGAAAAGAGTAGCCTTGGAAGGAAAAACAAGGATGAAGACCAACATACATAGCATAGCATTATCATCAATAATAAAAATGTCAACTGTGCAGTAAGTACTTTGGCTATGATTTTATTTTTCTAAATGTCCTTGTCTCGCTCATTTTTAGTTTTAGTTAGAGATATTTGAAAATGAGAAGTCCCAGCATGTTTGAAGACAGCATTACAGGATATCCTCCTTCGAAATCTTGACTCACTCATTTTATTAAGAGATTTTAAAACATTTCTGTTCTGCATTGTAACTAGAGTCAACAAAAGCTAGATTTCTTAAGGATTTGCTAAATTACCTCTGGCCAGATGGCTTCTATATCCTGAATTTCCTTCTTATGCTGATCTTTGATGGTCCTCAGCTACATTGGCTGTCTTGCCTATTTAACCTCCTCTCATTATGCTGTCATCCTGCTAAAAGTGATTCTTCATGGATCCACCACAAATCTCCTTTCTTTAATTGTATGCAGAAAAAGAACAGGCGATCCTTCCGCCTCAGCCTTCCAAGCTGGAACTACAGGCGCGCGCTACCACGCCCGGCTAATTTTTTGATTTATTGTAGACATGAGGTCTCACCAAGTTGCCCAGGCGGGTCTCGAACCCGCGGGCTCAGGCAATCCACTCACCTCAGCCTCCCCAAGCAAGGGATTACAGGCTGAGCCACCGAGCCCGGCGAGAAACCTTTTTTAATTGGAATTTCATTGCACAAATCAATCATGCAGACAAGATCATGTGCAAGACAGCCTTCTTACATTTGAAAATAAAACGAATTTAAACAGAACCATAAGCCCATCATTAAAGAGCAAATGTTGTAACTTAGGTGTGGAATCGAAGTCTACAAAGCCCTTCCAGGAACCTGGCCTGGTGCCTTCTATGTATTACAAGATTGTGGCCTTATAGGATATAAATGATCAATTCCTTGCTGATCACACAATAAATTCTGAGGACCTTTGAAAAGTAGCATTCATATACATGTGTAAGTAATACATATGTAAGCTAATGGAGATAAGTGTCTTTTTTTCCCCAAGCCTCAAAATAGAAGAATAAGAGTTATGTAAAATAAAACAAACCAAATAATTGTGAAGCATACTGTTTGAATGCTATGTAACACATTTGATTAAAACTCTAACAAAACACTCTGACAAACATTTTCTTTTTCAAAATCAAGAATAATCTCCAGAATTTACTCAAGATCATACCAAAGTATTGTCTAACAGTCCCGCCCAAGATATATCTGATTATGAACATTTGTTTTGAATTACTCCTTACTATTGATTAGATTGTTTTACACCTAAGAGTAGATGTTAGAATATCTATTCTGATAGCAATGATACTAATTATTTGATAGCAATGATTTTGCTATCAAAATAGCAATGATACTAACTTTATTCCTGCAGTCATGGAATTGGTATCTGCAACTTAAGGTCACACTTTTTTCTCCTCCTCCCTACACCAGACATGATTCAATTTCATGAATAATTTCACTATAAACACTTTTGTTTTCTTAGACTTTTTAAAAAATAGTTTCACCCTCCTTGTTTGTTCATTAATCTTTAGCATGTGCTTATTTTTATCTGAAAGTTATATTTTTAACCTTTGAAAACTATATTTTGACATCATCAAAGGAGGCAAACAACAATGAGACTCAAAGAATCAATAGACACGTAATTCTCTCAATTATGTACTTCACTAAAAAAATGAGATTTTCCCCTTGAAATTCTTTCGAAGATTGCTATATTTTTAATGCTATAAAGAGCACTAAAACAATTGGCAGTTGCTATCTGTTGTACAAAACTAATTGCATGTAGAATTTAGATATTACTGTCATAATCCTTATTGTAAATAGCTAAGGCTAATTTTTAAAAAGGTACAATTTATGAAATCACTTTGGATACTTAAAGTTGTTTTTTAAGCCTCTAGTTGGCAATGTTAGTCTGTTATTTGACTTTACCCTAATATCACATACCTTAACTTAATAACTTTATTTTTGTAATTTTGTAGCTGTGGTGGCTAATCACTTTGGATAACTTTTAACTATTTTAACACTTTAATTATATGTTTGGTTTACATAATTTTTAAAATGTATCATAAAGGTAGCAAATTATCCTTAAGAAAGAATTATATAATTTTAAATTAGAACAGGAGTTTAAAAGCAATTCAAAAGTCAAGAATTTTTAGTTTCCCATGTAAATCTGATCTTTAGATTAAAATTTATAAGTGCTCAACAAAAATTTATTTCTAAACCTATTTCTAAGGAAAAGATCCAGCTTGTGTGTGTGCATGTGCATTGTTTTAAAAGTGATGCTGATGAGTCAAATTTATTTTAAATATTTTAATTAAATTTTCCCATTCAGGTTTTGTTTAAAAGGAAAATACATTTTCAAATTCTTTCATGACATTTAAGAGTAAAGTTATAAAACATTTCCGAATTTATTCTATTTAATCAACTATACTTTTTCATTTCTTGACTTATTTCAGTGTTCACATTTTCAACCTTAATAATAATTTCTAAATAATTATGTATTTGGAAACCTGACCTAGCCACTTTAAAAAGCCAGAGATAGTTTTTAAATAAAAAAATAAATAAAACTACGAGTAGAAAGAATAGTTAGTGAAGGCGTGATTAGTCTTGGAAGTCAATGTTGTTTTTTTGTTTTGGATTTTTTTTTCATAAGGGTATAGAAAAGTGAGTTAAAGTTTTGCGATTCTTCATCTTGTGGATATTTGATTAGAATTTTCTATGCTTCCTTAAGAGACAGGAATGATTTGGGTCTATTGTCTCAATTAGCATATTATCTTAGTGAGAGCACCAGATCACATCAAGCATACTTGAGTTTCAAAAGACACAGCAAAAACACAGTTAACATCCTTAGAAATACAGGTTGAGTATTCTTTATCCAGAATGCTTGGAAGGAGAAGTGTTTCAAATTTTGGATCTTTTGGATCATATATATATATATATGATATATATATATCAAAAAAATCCATATATATGTATATGAGCTGTCTTGGGGATGAGTCTCAAGTCTAAGCAAATGATGTATTTGTTTCATATACACTTTATACATACACATAACCTGAAGGTAATGTTAAACAATATTTTACATAATTTGCTGCCCAAACCAAAGTTTGTATACATTGAACCATCTGAAAGTAAAGGTGTCACTATCTCAGTCACCCATGTGGACAAATTGGTGGTATGTTTGGCATCACTTGACTCTGATTTTATATGCTACTGATAAGCAGTCATTTTCTTACACTTATCCACACATAAGTACTTAACAGTAAAATATATTATATACCATTAATACAGTGAAAAAATGTGTTCAGGATAACTAAGCAGCACGGTTCCATTACCAGAAATACCTGTGTAAGTTGTTAAACGACAAACAACAAACAACAAGTTTTCAGTCCTCATCCACAGTAGTGAGCTTTGATTAAAAGGCTATTGTACCCTGGATTTTATTTTTTAGAAGAGAAGACACGTTAGAAGCAGTTGAGAGACAAGGAAGTGGACTCTCTAGGGATGAGGAGGCATTCTGCTGGATGACTTTTTTAAATGTTTTCTCCGGAATCATTTGCCCCATTAACAGCTGTTTTTGTCTTAGAAGTCTCACTTTGATTTTATATATTGGCATGATTTCTTGTTCTGTTATAAATATATGCTGCTGTAATCCTTCAATAAGCCCACCAAATTTTCACTGTCATCTGTAGGCACTTTTCCTACAGTTTTAACAATGTCATCTTCATCGTCACTATTAATGATGATCACCTTAGTTCAGAACCATTTTGCTATTTGGCCATATTCAATGGATGAACAACTAGAGGTTTCTTTTTGATAGTATCCAGTGCTGCCAGCCTACTAACAGATTCCAAAGGTAAATTATTTTGCATATGTAAGGAGGTCAGACATGATTTTTTTCCCTCACTTAACATACAGAAGCTCTGATCTTTGTTATTTTTTTCCCTCTACTAATTTGAGGTATGGTTTGTTCTTTCTTTTCTAGTTCCTTGAGGGGAGCTACTAGGTTATTTATTTGAAGTCTTTCAACTTTTTTGATGTAGGCATTTATTGTTATAAATTTCCCTCTTAGGACTGCTTTTAGTATGTGGTATTTCCATTTCTACTTGTTTCAATAGTTTTCACAATTTTCTTTTTAATTTCTTCAATGACCCACTGGTCATTCAAGAGCATGTTTTTTAATTGCCATGTGTTTGCATAGTTTTTGAGGTTTTTCTTGTTATTGATTTTTAATTTTATTTAATTGTTTGGGAAAGATACTTAATAAGATTTCTGCTTTTTAAAAATTTGCTGAAACTTGTTTTTCGGCCTAAGATATGGTCTATCTGAAAAATGTTCCATGTGTATTTTGCAGCAGTTGTGGATTTTATACCTTTATTTATCTATCTTCACATTATTGTTTATTTTTCTTTTAGATTGAAGACCTCTTTTTAGCATTTCTTGTAAGACTGTTCTGGTGGCGGTGAATTCTCTTAGCTTTTATTTATCAGGGAAAAAGTGTATCTCTCCTTCCTACTTGAAAGGTAGCTTTGCTGGATAATGTTGTCCCACTCCCTCCGGGCCTCAATGGTTTTCATTGAGAAGTCTGTTGACAGATAAATTGAAGTTCCTTTATATGTTAGTTGCTTCTTTTCTATTGCAGCTTTTAAGATCATCTCTTTGTCTTTGACCTTTGAGAATTTGATAGTATATGACTTGGGGTAGTCTTATTTGGGTGAAATCTGTTTGTTGTTCTCTGGCCTTCTTGTGCCTGGATAGTTATCTCTTTCCCAAGTTTAGGAAAGTTGTGTCTTACTTTGTCTTTGAATAAGCTTTCTACCCCTTTCTCTTGCTCAACTCCCCCTTGAATACCAATAACTCTTCGGTTTAGACTGTTGAGGTAACTTTCTATATCTTGTAGATAATCTTTATTCATGTTCATTATTTTTTTTTTCCTTCTCTAACTGTGTAATTTCAAATAGCTTGGCTTTGGGCTTACTGATTCTTTCCTTTGATTGGTCTATATTGCTGCTGAGAACTGCCAATGAAATTTTTATTTCAGCAAATGTGTTTCTCAGTTCTAAATTTCTATTTGTTTTTTATTTCAATCTCTTTGTGAAATTTCTTTGATCAATTTCTGAATTGAATTTTTGTGTTATATTGGCGACCACTGAGCTTTCTTAAAACTGCTATTTTGAATTATTGATCAGAGATCTCATATAGTACTATCTTGTTAGGATCAGTCACTAGTTCCTTGCTTTGTCCATTTGGAGAGGTCATGATTTCCTATTTCCTGTTGTTTCTAGTGGTTGTACATATATGTCTTTGCATTGAAAGATTATTTATTCCGGTCTTCTCTGTCTGGCTTATTTTGATTTGTATTGGTTATGTTTGCTTAGAAATTCTTTGTAATTTACTGGTTGAATTTCTTGTTTTTCCCCGCTAAGTCACTGCTTTTATTTTGACACTAGATGGTGCCTAAAGTTCAGATTTGTCTTAGCTCTAGTGCTAGTTATCAGAATGCAATCTGTCTAAAATGGGGGAGGTACCCAAGGGGATATCCTAGCATTGTAGAAAGACTGGCTAGTGGTTCACGCCCAGGGGACCAGTGGAACACAACTCCTATCACATGGTACTGCTAAAAAGCCATTATGATTCGATGTCCCTTTGACTGAATTATACAGCAGAGTTTCTAGGACTAGTGTTGTTAGTCCTACTTCTCCCCATTGTTTCTAGCTGTCCTCAGGGTTATGTCTCTCTTCAAGCACTCACAATGCTTACCTTGGATTGAGGCATATATAGTCCCCTCCCAAAGAACCCAAGATGGTGGCAAAGCTGGCTATTTGTCTCAATCTCACTTTTTTCTTGTGTAGAAACCATGAGTTGGGGCAGAGTTTCTGTGTGTTTGGTGCCAGGCAGATTGTGGGGAAGGGTGTTGCAGATATAAAAATATGATTCTACTATCATCAGCTCAGTCCTTTCTATTTCTCTGCAGCCCTGATAGTTGACTTATCCTCATATTTGAGTTCTGGAATTTTGCTGGTGATAATCTTGGTGCTGTATATTTCTTTTTGGGTGTCTATGGGGGTGGAAGATGGAGAATTAAGTCAACTTGTGCCTATGTTATTAGTTTGGAATCAGAAATCATTGGGTAATTATTAAAAAACAAAACAAAAATAAAAACAAGAATTTATTTCTCAGTGTTCTGGAGGCTGGGAAGTCCATGATCAAGGTGCCAGTAGGGTCATTGTATAGTGAAGGCCTGTTTTTATAGATGGTGCCATTGAAGTGAACTCAGACATCAGAAGGGATGGAAGGGTTGAAAA